>JAGWEN010001021.1:0-43341 GCA_018703685.1 Orius laevigatus
AACCTAGGCGTTTTGGGATGCGGAAGTTAGGTACGTAGATAGGATATGAAGGTTACGTAGAAGAAACCTTACAAAGGAGGTTACAATTTAAAGATACCTGGGTATTTTAGGATGCGAAGGTTAGGTACGTAGATAGGATAAGAATAAACCTTACAAAGGAGCTTACAATTTAAAGATAACTGGGTATTTTAGGGTGCGAAGGTTAGGTACGTAGATAGGATATGAAGGTTACGTAGAAGAAACCTTACAAAGGAGGTTACAATTTAAAGATACCTGGGTATTTTAGGATGCGAAGGTTAGGTACGTAGATTGGACATGAAGGTTACGTAGAAGAAACCTTACAAAGGAGGTTACAATTTAAAGATAACTGGGTATTTTAGGATGCGAAGTTAAGGTACGTAGATAGGATATGAAGGTTACGTAGAAGGAACCTTACAAAGGAGGTTACAATTTAAAGAAACCTGGGTATTTTAGGATGCGAAGGTTAGGTACGTAGATAGGATATGAAGGTTACGTAGAAGGAACCTTACAAAGGAGGTTACAATTTAAAGAAACCTGGGTATTTTAGGATGCAAAGGTACGTGGATATGATATGAAGGTTACGTAGAAGAAACCTTACAAAGGAGGTTACAATTTAAATATAACTGGGTACTTTAGGGTGCGAAGGTTAGGTACGTAGATTGGACATGAAGGTTACGTAGAAGAAACCTTACAAGGAGTAGAGTTGACAATTTAAAATGATAACTGGGTACTTTAGGGTGCGAAGGTTAGGTACGTAGATAGGACATGAAGGTTACGTAGAAGAAACCTTACAAAGGAGGTTACAATTTAAAGAAACCTGGGTATTTTGGGATGCGAAAGTTAGGTACGTAGATAGGATATGAAGGTTACGTAGAAGAAACCTTACAAAGGAGGTTACACTTTAAAGATACCAGGGTATTTTATGATGCGAAGGTTAGGTACGTAGATATGACATGAAGGCTACGTAGAAGAAACCTTACAAAGGAGGTTACATTTTCAAAATTCGTCATCTAAGCACGCGGTAGCGTTCCGCCGCACAAATTATGTCTTTTTTCAGTGCATAGGCGATACTGGGAAAAAAATAGCGAACAAATCTTGAAATCTTAATTTCATTATGTCCACAAAAAAACTTAATTACTTTATTAACTCGGAAGGAAAAGTTAGAACGGATTTAATTACAAGGAGTGGCAGATTGCGAAAAAATTTTCCGGACTTGTTTTCCGCCCCTCTTTTAAGGTATTTCAATACAGAAAGATGACAAATAAGTTTTTGTTTATCTTATTACTTGGAAAAAAGTCTTTAAGGTCGTTTGTCATTACTTTCCACTATCTAGAATCAACCATTTATAAGACAACTTTATAATTAGCCTTTTTTTTCCTTCAGGGCTTTTCTTCCTTCCCTTTTTTTTAGTATTTTAATTAAGAGAAGCAGCTGTGCGGGGGGTTGGATCTAATCTTTGGGTCATTTGTAGTCTGAGCGACCCCCTCTTATGGAGTTTCTCTTTAGGGCAACAATTATAAACGAATTTTTAGTATTTGGGATCTCCCACTTCGCTGATACCTGTCTCGGAAGGATCATCCCCTCCGCCCACCTTTTCTAATTACTCTCCACGTGTAATTAGGGGAAATCCTACACTCGTCATCCCTTTCTATATACTCTTCAAACCCGTGTATTATTTTGAAAATGACTCCGACCGTAAGAATTTCATAATTAGGTCAACTTCTATTGAATAAATTGTAGAGCTTCTTTTCAAAAAAGCGAGTGTACGAAAAAAAATGTGAAAAATCATAATGATCTTGAAGTATAAAAAAGGTTACGTAAAAGAAACCTAAGAAGGTTCCACATTGATAGGTTCTTCTATAAACCAGAGATTACAAGGATCTTATACTGTAGAAACAAAAGATGAAGGATATGAAGAAGAAACCTAGAAAGGAGGTTGCAACTTCAAGGTTATTGACAGGTTCTTCCATAATAGTCCAGTCAATCTAAGCCTGGGGGTGGTAAAAAATAAGGTATTTTGTTTCTCTACGAAAATGTGTACGGGTTGGTCCTCTGATTAACCAAAAAAAGTCCATAAACGAAACCCGTGCGCTTTGGCTTCAGGAGCGTTTTTAAGGTGATTTTTTTCGTTTTTTGCAAATATCTCGAAAACCGTAGGTCGTAGGCGAAATAATTTTTAGTACAAAATTAAAGATTTTTGAATTTTCTACAATTTTGAGCTAATACAATTTTTTGTAGGACCAAACGTATCTGAGCTACGAGGTGGAAAAAAAACGGGGTTTTCTATTTTGACCTCTGAAGGAGGGAAGACGTCATCTAATCAAAAAAGTGTACTTAATAAAAGTTGTAGAGAATTTAATTACCTTTAAAAACAACTCTCAAAAAGCAATTAACGATAAATAGGCAGGGGTGGGGGTAAATTTCAAAAAAATTTAAAACCAATTTTATTCAAAAATTGAAATTTCAAAAAATTTTATAAAAACAAAATTAAAGCTTATAAAATTTGCTACAGATTTTATTTACTAAGATTTTTTGTAGGACCAAACGTTTCTGAGCTACGAGGCGACAAAAAAGCGGGATTTTCGAGTTTTTCCTGAAGAAAAGTGGGAAAAAAAGCAAGGAAGGCGTTTTTTAATCAAAAAAGCGTACTAAGTAAACGTTGTAGAGAATTCAATTTCCTTTTAAAATCAACTATCGAGAATCAATAAATGATCAAGGTAGGGATTGTAAAATTCAAAGTTGAAGGTTAAGTTGAAGAAACCTTATAAAGAAGGTTATAATATCAAGGTCAATTTGTGATATGAAGGCAAACGATCAACTTTACATGGTAAAAACCTCTAAAAGGAAGCTGCAATTCGAGATTCTTGATATTTATAACAAGAGAATCGCCATCTAATTGCACTAAATTGAATTCCACTATTGATTAAACATATCCTCCACATACAAATATTCATCATGTAGTTAATTGACTCGTTTATTTGTCGAGCGTAAAATAAATAAAAAAGAATATTGAAACAGAATGTTTAATTATTTAAACTCCTTTAGTGTTTGAAGTATGATACTTTTTTTTCTGGAGAATCCTCTTCCTTTTTGAATTTTTTTTCCTCTGGGGTCTCCTTTTCACAAGGAAAGGAGTCTTTTATCAAAGAAGACCACTTAAATATCTGTTTTCAAAAAAAGTCAAATATACAAAAACTAAATATTGACAAACATGTTTTTTTTTGCTCGGATTCTTTCACAGGTGGCCCTGAGAGCAAACAGATGTAGCCAGGGTGGGTTTTTTTGTTGTCGGTGGTAAATTCATTGTTTGCATTCTTATTTCCATAGAGAGAAAAACAAAAAACGTCTTTGGGATAAACAATACCTTTTGTTTGAATAAGCTTCCAGGAGAAAAAAAGTTTTCGTAAATCTTCAAGTTGAAGACGATTATTCATTGGTTTTATGGATAACCTTTGCAAAATTCCTTGAAAAATAAGGAGATCGTTTCTTTAGGCGAACGTCCTGCATCCGAAATGAAATTCATAAGGGTCGTTCTCTTTACACAAGGGAACGTCGGGGCGGCTAACTTCGCCCAAGGGTGTTACATCTACATTGTGTGCAGAGAGTGCGCCGAGGCACCCGGGGTCCCCTTTTATGTACAATGTACACAAAATAGCCCCTCAAACAACCCCCCCTCCCCGCAGACGTTCGCCTCCATTTTCTATTATGCTACCCCCCACCTTTGTCTTTCATCAGAAGCTTCCTGTGTCACCTTACAAACTATTATCACCATGTTAACATCTAAAACGTTAACTTTTGTTTCCATATTATGCAAATGTGACGGAATTCTTGATTAAAACTAACCCAGAGCGTTTTCATAGAAACCAGAATAACAATAAAGACTAATAACCTGATCAAATTAAGATTTTAGGAATATCCAATGGCGATCGAGAATCTTAGTTCATGCAATTCGCCACCACGTTACGCTACAGTACCTCTAGATAAGTTTTTAAAGAAATATTTAGATAAAAAGTCGGTTCTTTCTGATTATCTCGAGAACGGCTACTCGGAGAAGAAAAAGTAATAAAATAAAAGTGGTAGAGAATCAAATTTCCTTTAAGACGACGTCATGATGATTTTTGTAGGACGATTTTTTCGAGAGTTATTAGTGATGATGTCTGATTAGCGTTTTTTATCATTTTTATTGCTATATCGTCAATACGGCAATTCGGAGAAGAAAAAGTAATAAAATTAAAGTTGTAGAGAATTAAATTTCCTTAAAGACAACGTCATGGTGATTTTCATAGGACGATATTTTCGAGAGTTATTAGCGGTAACGTCTAATTATCGTTTATTATCATTTTTATTGCTATATCATCAATATGGCTACTCGGAGAAGAAAAAGTAATAAAATAAAAGTTGTAGAGAATCAAATTTCCTTTAAGACACATTATGGTGATTTCTGTAGGACGATTTTTTGGAGAGTTATTAGCGGTGACGTCTGATAGCGTTTATTATCATTATTATTGCTATATCGTCAATACGGCTACTCGGAGAAGAAAAAGTAATAAAACAAAAGTTGTAGAGAATCAAATTTCCTTTAAGACGACGTCATGGTTATTTTCGTAGGACTATTTATTCGAGAGTTATTAGCGGTAACGTCTGATTAGCGTTTATTATCATTTTTATTCCTATATCGTCAATACGGCTACTCGGAGAAGAAAAAGTAATAAAATAAAAGTTGTAGAGAATCAAATTTTCTTTAAGAGAATGTCATTGCGCTTTCCATAGGACGATTATTTCGAGAGTTATTAGCGGTGACGTCTGATAGCGTTTATTATCATTATTATTGCTATATCGTCAATACGGCTACTCGGAGAAGAAAAAGTAATAATATAAAAGTTGTAGAGAATCAAATTTCCTTTAAGACGACGTCATGATGATTTTTGTAGGACGATTTTTTCGAGAGTTATTAGTGATGATGTCTGATTAGCGTTTTTTATCATTTTTATTGCTATATCCTCAATACGGCTACTCGCAGAAGAAAAAGTAATAAAATAAAAGTTGTAGAGAATCAAATTTTCTTTAAGAGAATGTCATTGCGCTTTCCATAGGACGATTATTTCGAGAGTTATTCGTGATAACGTCTGATAAGCTTTTATCACCACCAAAATTGTCAATGTTTATGCTTCCAACTCGTAGTAATGAATGAGTAGTTTGAGACTCGGTCTGGAAGAGACAAGTGGAGAGATCTTATGGAGAACGTGGTTGAACGTAGGAAGACAGACGGAGAAGGGTGAGCATTCTAGTGAGGTATCTGCGTACCTAGAGCCCTCTGAGTTTTCAGGGTTCTCGTATAGATGGCAGAGGCGCCTCAACCCCTTCCGGGTTACTGAACCCACCCATGCGGGGGTGTCTGCTGATGGTGAAGGGGGGCATAAAAGGCCTTGTTCGACGCCGGGGAATCGATAACAACTTTCTGTCCGTATGCATTTAGGCTGGAACGTCGCGAATGCATTATTAAACCAAAAACACCAAAACTGGGTCACGAAAAATATGTCAAAATGCACATTCTTTTGTATAAAAGGGTAAAATTATGGAATTTTCTCTATAAGTCTCTTCAGAGTTCATTAGACGTCTGGAAAATCGAATAGGGTTCAGGGAAAAAGTGGGGCGATCGAGAAGATATCGGGAGGAGGAAGTTTCATCCACTTTTAGACGATCGATGATCACAATTGCCTTTTAAAAAGCATTTAAAATCTTCTTTTTTACCAAGTTCATGCCTTTTTTCAACTTCAGAAGCGACCTTAAAGATGTCATTTCGAGCAAAGTTCACGCTCACAAAATTGGCGCCAATTAAAATGACGTTAAATCAAAAACACGTGGTCCGCCATTTTGATTTATGACGTCACTCAATTTTCGTTTAATTAATTCACAAAAGGGTCCTTTGCGACTTACCTTTCTGTAGAAAAGCCGTTTTTAAATCTTTTATTTATTTATTTCTGAAACAAAAAGAAATTTAAAATTGAAAAATCGTTTATTTTAAATAATATAGGATAGAAAAATATGAAAAATTCGAATTCGCTTTACATATTTTAAGCTTCGTTCCCATCCTGCCCACGCACGATACCTGAGGCTTGACCCTAGAATACCTTAAAATAGAAAGAGATTTCTAAATATTGAATACGTTGAATTTTTGCTATAAAAATTGAAATCAATGAAATAAAATGATGAAATGGGCCCGGAGCAGGGCTTCCTACGCTTTTGACGTAATGATCAAGCCTCGGGCAGTATTGCCAACCTAATCAAAGGGTCGAAGCCCACGTGAGGACCAAAAGTTCGTAAGCTAAAAGCTTGTCAAAAAGCACAAAATTAACAAAAGTTTCTTTTTTCAGCGCTACCAACATTCCTATTCAATTTAAAGGTGAAAATAATAGCTAAAACGTGATCTTGAACTACTTATGGGTTTAGTGACGTATAAAAAGGGGACCTTTTAAAGCCTCAAATGTTATCGAGAAGCACGAAAATACGAAATTCTTCATGTATGTGGACAGGCATTAGTATTTAGGGCCATAAATTAGGGGAAGGTTTCTGATGTATAAAGGAGAGAAAGAATTTTTGTCGATTCACATGGCTAGAGGTCTTATTACTCAAGTTTTCTCACCTGAAGAGCGATCGACTTGAAATTTTTAGGGCATCATCTTTGTAAAATCGTTGTCTATGATCACTTCAGCTTACGAAAAACCGCAGATTTCTGCCCAAAACCCCCCAAATGTTGCCACTTTTAGCAATTTTTCCCAAAAAACCAATTTGCAGTCCATAATTTCCCAAACTTTGCAACAAAATGAAGATTTTTGAACTTAATCCCAACACCCAAATATGGCGACAAAACGCAATTTTTGATCCAGAATCCCCCAAATCTCAGGACAAAAGGCCAACTTTTTGCCCATATTCCCCAAATCTTAGGGCAAAAACGTAATTTCCGGCCATAATCTACAAATTAAGCGAAATAATAACAAATGATTTCCTCCATAATCAAGTAATCTTGCCGCCAAACGCAATTTTCAATCCATAATCCCCTAAAATTTGCAGCAAAATGATAATTATTGACCTTAATCCCCCAGATTTGGCAACAAAAACGCAATTTGGGTCCATAATCCCCTAAACTTTGCAGCAAAATGGTTATTTTTGACCTTCATCTCCCCCAAATCTGGCGATAAAAACGTAATTTGGGTCCGTAATCCGCCAAATTTCACGACAAAAGGCCAATTTTTGGTCCATAATCCCCTGATCTTACGAAAAGCCGACGATTTCTGACCATAATCCCCCAAATCTCACTGAGGAAAGGCCCATTTTGGCCCATAATCCCCTGATCTTACGAAAAGCCGACGATTTCTGACCATAATCCCCCAAATCTCACGGGGGAAAGGCCGATTTTTGGTCCATAATCCCCTGATCTTACGAAAAGCCGACGATTTCTGACCATAATCCCCCAAATCTCACGGGGGAAAAGGCCAATTTTGGCCCATAATCTTCTGATCTTACGAAAAGCCGACGATTTCTGACCATAATCCCCCTAATCTCACTGGGGAAAGCCCATTTTGGCCATAATCCCCTGATTACGAAAAGCGACGATTTCTGACCATAATCCCCCAAATCTCACTGGGGAAAAGGCCCATTTTTGGCCATATCCCCTGATCTTACGATCCGACGATTCTGACCATAATCCCCAAATCTCACGGGGAAAGGGCGATTTTTGGTCCATAATCCCCTGATCTTACGAAAAGCCGACGATTTCTGACCATAATCCCCCAAATCTCACGGGGAAAAGGTCGATTTTTGGTCCATAATCCCCTGATCTTACGAAAAGCCGACGATTACTGACCATAATCCCCCAAATCTCACCGGGGAAAGGCCGATTTTTGGTCCATAATCCCCTGATCTTACGAAAAGCCTACGATTTCTGACCATAATCCCCCAAATCTCACGGGGGAAAAGGCCAATTTTGGCCCATAATCTTCTGATCTTACGAAAAGCCGACGATTACTGACCATAATCCCCCAAATCTCACGGGGAAAAGGTCGATTTTTGGTCCATAATCCCCTGATCTTACGAAAAGCCGACGATGTCTGACCATAATCCGCCAAATCTCACGGGGAAAAGGTCGGTTTTTGGTCCATAATCCCCTGATCTTACGAAAAGCCGACGATTTCTGACCATAATCCCCCAAATCTCACGGGGGAAAGGCCAATTTTGGCCCATAATCTCCTGTCTACGATAATGCGACGATTTTCTGACCATAATCCCCAAATCTCACGGGGGAAAGGCAATTTTTGGCCCATAATCCCTGATCTTACGAAAACGACGATTCGACCATAATCCCCAAATCTCACGGGGAAAGGCCATTTTGGCCATAATCCTGATTACGAAAAGCGACGATTTCTATCCCCAATCCCTGGATGCCAATTACGAGAGATTCGCTCCCAAATTCACGGGGAAAGCTTTGCCATAATCTCCTGATCTTACGAAAAGCCGATTCGACCTAATCCCCAAATCTCACGGGGGGAAAGGCCAATTTTGGCCCATAATCTTCTGATCTTACGAAAAGACGACGATTTCTGACCATAATCCCCAAAATCTCACGGAGGGGGAAGCCAATTTCGGCCCATAATATCATGGTCTTACGAAAATCCGACGCTTTCTGACCATAATCCCCCAAATCTCACTGAGAGAAAGGCCCATTTTGGCCCATAATCCCCTGATTTTAGGAAAAGCCTACGATTTCTGACAATAATCCCCAAATCTACCAAAAAATAAGATCACATTTCGGTCCATAATCCACTGATCTTAGGAAAAGCCAAAGTTTTCTGAACATAATCACCAAATTTCAAGCCGATAACCAAATTTTTTGTCCATAACCCCCAAATCTTATTTTAAAAAAGCCCAATTTTTGGTCCATAATCCAGCGACCTTACGAAAAATCACTGTTTTATCACCATAATACCCAAATTTTAAGACAATGCCCCAATTTTCTGTCGACAAAACCCCAAATTTCCTGAAAACAAGCCAATTTCGAGTCCATAATCGCCAAATCTTACTACAAATTGCCAGTCCATTTGGGTCCGTAATCCGGCAAATTTCACGACAAAAGGCCAATTTTTGGTCCATAATCCCCTGATCTTAGGAAATTGCCAGTCCACTTACTTATTGAGATACATACAGCACCCCCAGGTATCTACCATCTGTCCATGGCCTTTAGAGTTATAACTTATAAGTTAAAACTTACACCTAATGCATAAGATTTTAGGGCTATAGACAAGAATATTTGGGCATTTTAGGGTTATAACTATAAGCTTTTTATACTTGAGTTTCGATATGATTCGAACGGTTGTGATCAAGTTTTGAGTGATAGAATTCAGGTTTTAGGTTTTCTCCGGTTTAGTGGGTACCTGTTTACTGATAAGGTAATCCGAAAACCGAATATATTGATAAAAAATGAATAAAATGAGCAAAAGTTTGAGATTCGTTATGATAGTTTATCAAAAACGTGTTTCGTAACTGATAAGAGATAAGAAGTTTTTAGGCGATTTTCGAGGAAAAGGATGTTTTTTTAGCTTTTTTTCTAGAATAATAATGTAAAAAAAGACTTACATGATTGTTTTCTGTGTGATTTTTTAAACTGAAAATGTCATTTCTCGAGGAGAACATCGTTTATTTTCGAAGGTGGCTATCATGGCGGTGCGCGTCATTTTACGAACAAAACACGGGATGAAATTTTTATAAATTCCGGGATGTTTTAAATGAAAAAAAGTTGAAATTGGGAAAGGACGACGTTGAAAACCCGGGCGTAAACAAAACGTTTGACTCGGTAAAATAATGGGAAAGGGTGGGGGTGGGGGGCAAAATGGAGGAGAAATCAAAGGTGGTCCCTCACTAGCGACATCTCTACGCCTAAAAAGGAACTACTAAGAGACGCCACTTTACGAATTTAATATGTTTAGTTTACGGATAAATCGTGACGTAATGAATTCAATGACCTTGGAAAATGACCTTGAAGTTAATATTATTTTGAACTAATCTGGTTGCACCGTTAGCCAGGCCAGTCCTTACTGTTAGGAGACTCTATAAACGAAAAGTATGGTATGGAGGGGGAAAAACTTAAATTGAACTTTTTGTTTAAAACTTGGGGCTCTAGGGACCTCTCCACAATTATTATTCCTTGCACACGCCCTATACATTCCACAAACTCTCCCATCACCTCCTCTACTCTTCGAATTTCAACCCTCGTCCCCAATCAATCATTACCTCCTCTACTTTCACCCACCACCCCCACTCATCCCCTTCCTTCACCTCCCCCAAATACCAACAACCATCTGCCACCTCCCTCAAACTATCACTTATCCCTCTCTTTGATCCTCCCCCACATTGCCCAATTACTCATCACCTCCTCTACCATCAACCACCTCCCCGCACTCGTCAGTCATCCCGCTAACCTTTCATCCTACCACCCTCCTACCCCCACTCTTCTCCCCCACCCCCACACTTTCCCCAATCACCCATCACCTAATCTACCTTTCCTACCTCACCTAGTCATCCCCCCTTCTATCTCCTTACACCATTTTTCCATCAACTCCCCCCACTAGTAACCTTTCCACTACCATCTACGACCTCCCCCATCCTTTCCACTACCATCTACCACCTCCCCACCCTTTCCACTACCATCTACCAACTCACCCACCCTTTCCACTACCATCTACCACCTCCCCACCCTTTCCACTACCATCTACCACCTCCTCACCCTTTCCACTACCACCTAATACTTCCCCCTCCCTTTCCACTACCATCACCATCTTTTCCATTACCATCTTCCACCTCCCCAACATGCTTTCCACTACCATCTACCACCCCCCCACCCTTTCCACTACCATCTACCACCTCCCCTCACCATCCTTTCCACTACCATCTACCACCTACCCTCACCATCTTTTCCATTACCATCTTCCACCTCCCCAACATGCTTTCCACTACCATCTACCACCCCCCCCACCCTTTCCACTACCATCTACCACTTCCCCTCACCATCCTTTTCACTACCATTTACAACCTCCCCTCACCATCCTTTCCACTACCATCTACCACCTCCCCTCATCATCCTTTCCATTACCATCTTCCACCTCCCCAACATGCTTTCCACTACCATCTACCACCCCCCCACCCTTTCCACTACCATCTACCACCTACCCTCACCATCTTTTCCATTACCATCTTCCACCTCCCCAACATGCTTTCCACTACCATCTACCACCCCCCCACCCTTTCCACTACCATCTACCACCTCCCCTCACCATCCTTTCCACTACCATCTACAACCTCCCCCCCACCCTTTCCACTACCATCTACCACCTCCCCTCGCCATCCTTTCCATTACCATCTTCCACCTCCCCAACATGCTTTCCACTACCATCTTTCACCTCCCCAACATGCTTTCCACTACCATCTACCCCCCACCCTTTCCACTACCATCTACCACCTCCCCACCCTTTCCACTACATCTACCACACCCTCCCTACATCTACCACCCCCCACCCTTTCCACTACCATCTACCACCCCCCCACCCTTTCCACTACCATCTACCACCTCCCCACCCTTTCCACTACCATCTACCACCTCCCCACCCTTTCCACTACCATCTACCACCTCCCCCAACTTTTCCCATCACCTACCCTCAAACACCCTTCGACTCTCCTCCTCCTCTTATTCATCACCTTATCCTTCCATCACCTTCCACCACTCCCCCATCACCTCCCCTACCATCTTAGACTCTCCTCCATTGTTTTCCCCCTCATCCCCCACCCTTTTATTTGGTGTAAATTTTTGAATATGAACCGGTATCAAAAATGTTGGTTTTTCAAACTAGACATGAACCAAACTACGCAATTTTTGCCAATTTACTAAAATTTCAAGTCGCACATTTTGCACTATAACTCCAAAACGAAAATTTGGTGTAAATTTGATGAAAATAAGATGAAAACTGTATAATTAGTGTCGTTTACGAAAAAAGTTGCGACGTACAAGAAGGTGGCGCATTCTGTGTGTGAGACAGGAAACTACCAAGTCCCTCTTATGAATCAACAGGTTGAGTTCAATACTAACTCTAAGGTTTTTTTATTTTGTTAACTCTCTTTCCATCATTTTTATAGTTAACTTTTTTTTTCTTTAATCTTAGAACTGAATTTCATTTTTAAATAAATTAATGCTCCATTCTATGCCTAAAATTGATTTCCATCCCATATTTTTTTTAACCTCTTTTGATAGTTCGTCAGGTTTTTATAACCTGATATCCGTGATAACCGTTGGATCTAAACATCGAGGACTGTTTGGTTCCAGGGCTGTAGGGGAAGTGATGGGAGGAATTTGGTGTTAGTGGAGATGTCTGTGGAGCCCCAAAATTTTTGAAAAAGTTTATTTTCCTTCTCCATATCACATTTTTAACCCCTGAAAACGTAGGGCTCGTAAAATAAAATGGCCCATGACAAAAATTCCGGTTAAGGGCCGCTTTAAGACGAGAACAAACGCTGATTTGAGATAACGACTCGCCGGAAATGTTTTTTCATCTAGGCCTTACGAAAAAAAAAGAAAGTTTTAACCCTAAATCGTGACGTTTGAGAAACTGCGGCGGTTATCCTGTATTTAAGGGGTAGTTAAGGGTGGAAAAAGGGGGTGGTTTGGCACGTCTTGGAGACATCCAACCCTCAGGATGAGTTCCTCATAACCACCTCACGACCCCCCTTTCATACCTATTACGTCACCCGAGTCTGATTTGTAATCTCGACGTGGTTAACGTTCCATTTTTTTTTAACTTTCTCAAAGAGAAGTTATTGTATTACCGTCGGATTCGGGTTTTTGGGGAAGGGTCTTCCAGACCCCCTAGGGTCAAACTGACTTTTGATCTTTGCCGGACATGACTTTGTCTGTGGTGCCGGCCGTCCGGCCGTCCGGCCGTCCGTCGCCTTTTTTCTCGGAACACTTCACGGCCACAATTTTCATCCGATTTTCACGAAATTTTCACACAATCTTCCTTTCGTGGTTATCTTGAAAGTGACGAGAGCGATTTTTGAAATTCGACAAAATGGCGGAGATATGTCTGTCTAAAGTTTGCAAAAATGTGCTACAGGCTTTCTACCGGTCCGATCTTCACCAAATTTTAACCAAATAATCTTCACGTGATCCCGATTAAATTTCATTAACTAATTAGGTAATTAATTATGTAATTAGGTAATTATGACTAATTAACTTAATTTCCCCATTTTCATAAAATTATCACCAAATTCAAGTTATGATTGAAAAAAAAATTTTTTTTTCAAAAATTAATTAATTAATTAATTAACTAATTAGGTAATTATATTGAGTTTGAGTGAAATTATTCCCATTTTCATAAAATTATCACCAAATTCAAGTTATGATTGAAAAAAAAATTTTTTTTTCAAAAATTAATTAAATAATTAATTAACTAATTAGGTAATTATATTGAGTTTGAGTGAAATTATTCCCATTTTCATAAAATTATCACTAAATTCAAGTTATGATTGAAAAAAAAATTTTTTTTTCAAAAATTAATTAATTAATTAATTAACTAATTAGGTAATTATATTTAGTTTGAGTGAAATTATTCCCATTTTCATAAAATTATCACCGAATTCAAGTTATGATTGAAAAAAAAATTTTTTCTTTTTCAAAAATAATTAATTAATTAATTAACTAATTAGGTAATTATATTGAGTTTGAGTGAAATTATTCCCATTTTCATAAAATTATCACCAAATTCAAGTTATGATTGAAAAAAAAATTTTTTTTTCAAAAATTCATTAATTAACTAATTAGGTAATTATATTGAGTTTGAGTGAAATTATTTCCATTTTCATAAAATTCAAGTTAAGATTGAAAAAAAAATTTTTTTTTCAAAAATTAATTATTTAATTAATTAACTAAACTAATTAGGTAATTATATTGAGTTTGAGTGAAATTATTCCCATTTTCATAAAATTATCACCAAATTCAAGTTATGATTGAAAAAAAAATTTTTTTTTCAAAAATTAATTAATTAATTAATTAGGTAATTATATTGAGTTTGAGTGAAATTATTCCCATTTTCATAAATTCCAGTTATGATTGAAAAAAAAATTTTTTTTTCAAAAATTAATTAATTAATTAATTAACTAATTAGGTAATTATATTGAGTTTGAGTGAAATTATTCCCATTTTCATAAAATTATCACCAAATTCAAGTTATGATTGAAAAAAAAAATTCTCAAAAATTAATTAATTAACTAGGTAATTAGGTAATTATAATGTGTATGAGTGAAATTAGTCCCATTTTTAGAAAATTATCACCAAATTCATGTTATGATTGAAAAAAAAAATGTCCTAAAATTAATTAATTAATTAACTAATTATTTAATTATAATGTGTTTGAGTGAAATTAGTCCCATTTTCATAAAATTATCACCAAATTCAAGTTATGTTAGAAAAAAAGGATTCATTTCCCCCGAAATTTATGGATCCCCCGAAATCTGTAGACCTTTGAGAAAGTTCGTGTCTCTGGGCAAGCTCCAGGACTAATACTTTTTTTTGTTTTTTTTTTTTTAGCGGATTTCCGTAGGAAAGTAGGCTATTGAGGAGGTCGTCACGGCGGCTCCCTGGCTAGAGGCTTATATATTCGTGATCAGGAAGCTCTAGGGATCACAAAAATATCGAATGCCTGCATCCTCTCGACCTCATTTTGGAAAAATCGTGCCGAGTAGATACGGAAGGAAGGTTAATGAGGCGGCGACAAGTTTAGCCCGATTTGGAGGGAAAACCGGAGTTTTCTATTGTTCCCAGGGTAGAAATCCGGGAAACCTCCCCCCCCCCTTCCTCCTACTTTCACACCACTGATGCCAGCCAACGACCGCAACCCGAGGGTTCAACTATCGCTTAATTGTTATTCTCTTCGACCACTTTCAAACTTAACCATTTCCTCCTCACGTCCCAATTTTCAACTTCATATTTAAATGTAGTATCCTTGCTAGAAAACCAACGATCTTTTGCATATAAAATCTTATGAGGTTCAAATTTTATAACCTTTCAAAGATTAAAACCGTTTATAACCTTCCTAACAAGATAAATAGGTTATCAATGCGGGAAAGTTTTCCTAATTTATTAATATTATGTAAAGCCCCTCCATTTCCATAACGAGAACAACAAATTTCAATATTTCCAGGAAAAAAGTTTGAATCATAATTTCACAAAGGTTTGTCCCGTGGAAAACAAAAGGGAAATTACCATAAAAAACAATATAGAACGTATCTTCCCTTTTATACCGCACACCAAGAATAAATCCAGGGTTTAAAGTGACGTTCATTACTCGCAGGAAACAGAAAAAAGCCTCAATTAGACTTGTTTTGAAAATAGCTACAAAGGCTTGGTATCAAAGAACAAATTTATTTTTCCTTTTGAAAGTTCTTCGCTAATAAAAAAAATTTTTTTAGCCTAAAGTTTATATTTGATTAAGGTTTTAAGGGGGAAAAAAAGGTTGAGGATATCTTGGTTTATATCTTTTTATAAAACAAACATCTTTTAAATGGATTTTCCTTTGTTTTTCAGAAAATTGTTATAAAAAGTTGAGTTTCAACATTTGTTTTTTCGAAAATTCCCGACGGGCTTTTCCCCCTTCGACGTTTTTTTCCGTGTCATCCAGCCCATGTGGGGGTCGTTGCGGAAAGCAATAATTTCAATACCTATAAAGTAAGGGATAAAAAAGTTCGGGGGAAAAAAAGGCAAAAAAGGGTCGAATCTTGATAATAGTGAAGCTTAAATGCATTTTTTTGGGCGCCCTACGCCATATTAGACAACCTTCCTCATTCCATCCTTTTACTGTTATAATGCCGCAGGTGTGCCAACAAAAAAAGAAGAATTTCCCAATCTAAACTGGAAAAACAAAGATATAAGAGTGATTAATTCAAAAAATTCCAGAATCCTGTTTTTTCTTGAATCATCCTCCCTGGGTTTTTTCCCTGATCCATCTCATTTCAAATGTATAGGGAAAAAATAGGGTGGGGAATAATTTTTCCGATATTTTAAATAAACAACGTTAAAATATTGGAAAAGTCGTTTATTCATGTTTTCTCTTGGGATTTGATTGCAATTTTGCTAAGTAGTTGGAAGACTTCATACGTCACGTGATGACGTCATTGATGAAGTATTGGTTAACTAGGGATGGAGAATAAATTAACCTTTGTTGGTATTAAAACTTTAGAATTTAAAGCCGAAAACTCAAATTGCCTGGGGAATTCGAAGTGTTTATGATTTACAAAGGGGGGCCCCGAGGTGCATTCAATTAAAGTCCGAGCGACGATTCCAGTCTAATTATTCTCCAAGTTTATGGAGTTGTTACAAGTCTCAATGAACGTTTAATTAGCTTTAGATAAGGATTTTAATGATTCTTTTTAATTAAAAGTTGCGAGATTTAGAAGGCGCTGGATTTCCGTCGTTTTTTCTCAGCGAATTGGCCCATTGTTGCCACCTCCTATTTCGGGGCCCCTCATACCCCGAACGCTTTTCCGAAAACCGGATTTAATAATAATGGAATTTCATATGCGGAGGGAAAAGCTATGGGAAACGCCGGAGGAGGAGGCTCCCTCTACGTCTACGTTATTTATGGACCTGAAAGCTGGCTGCTTCAATGACACAACCGCTTATACCCCTATCTCCCAATACGCATAGTTTCCAAGCTTCTTTTATTCATTTTCGCAACAAAAAACTCAATAGTAGAGACAACATTATGAATCTTCAAGTAAAAACTGGAGACGTCATTGATGACGCATTAGTTAAATAATGAAACTACGAAACCGGTTGCCACATGTAAAAACTAATGTCATTTAGATATAACATACCTCCCCAACTCATATCCCCAACCATCAAATCACCTACCCAACCTTCACCTAGCCCCTACCATCCTAGACGCTTTCCTTACCTCCCCAAATCTTTCACTCTCATATCACCATTCCTACACCCCCCCGTGACCTACCATGACCTCCCCAACCACACCCTCACCTCACCAAACTTCCCCTCACCACTCAACCTTCCCCTCACCATCCCAACCTTTCCATCACTTCCGCAACCTTTCCCTCACGTCCCCAACCTTTCCTTTATCTCCCCAACCTTTCCCTCACGTCCCCAACCTTTCCTTTACCTCCCAAATCATCCCCTCACCTCCCCTACCTTCCCCTAGCCCTACCATCCTAGAAGCTCTCCTCACCTCCCCAAATCTCCTTTCACTCTCATTTCACCATCCCAACACCCCCCGTGACCTACAATGACCTCCCCAACCGCACCCTCACCTCACCAAACTTCCCTTCACCACCCAACCTTTCCTTTACCTCCCAAACCATCCTCTCACCTCCCCAACCTTTCCCTCACCTCCCCAATCTTTCTCTTAGCTCCAAAACCTTCCCCTCACATCCCTTTACTCCTCCCACTCACAGGTCACCACCCCTGTGACCTTCCCAACCACAGCAGTTTTCTCCATCCTTTGTAGCCTCTACCTCCTCTTAACAATCCAATTCCCCCCTACTCACCATCACCTCTTCTACACTCCTTGACTCTCCCCCTAGCTTGTCTCCTCTAACGTCACCTCCCCTCATCAGCTTGACGTCATTGATATCTCATTGGTTAAGTAACGAAACCGGTCGCCTCATGCATATCCTGACGTCATTAATAGCGTATAAGTTAAGATAACCATCGAAACCGGTTGTCTCACTTAATAACCCCTGACGTCATTAATGTCGCATTGGTTAAGTAATGAAATGAAGGTTGCCGAATGACCGTGATGGTGCCTTTGTATACGAAATACAATTTTTCATCTTCTAAATAAAAAGGGGAAAGGTCCAAGATGGCGGGCGGACAACGTTTAGAATGATGCGATTCGAAAAGATTGGTGGGAGCGGGAAGTGTTATAAATGTCTTTGAACGGCTCAAGGTTTTTGTGAAGAGGGGAGTTTTCCGGGCGAATCGTACACTTTGTCATTCTTCGCAAAGCCTTTTCCGGACCGTCCTTCATCCGCCCTTTGGCCAACACAATTCCCCGAACGCCCATTTACCATAAGTGAGGAGTTTTCGACGGATTTCGTTCATTAACGATGTTTAGTAACCATAGCAACGAGCTCACAAGGCGGCGCTATCGAAATATTGCGTTTGAGTCGCTTTGGTTTATCTGAAGAAGGGAAACTGAACGGGTTTGGAGAAAAGCGATGTTTTAGTCCCTCTCGCGATGAAAAGGGCCCTCAGATAAGCCCCTCGAATACATTTTCTAATACTTTCCCCCTCACGTATAGGAGACCTTTGTAAGTTAAATAAATCGACTACGAAGGGATATTACCTCCGTTGATATCAGGGAGGGTGTTGACGTCGATTTCGGGGAGGTGAACGAGGGTAGCGTTCAAAATGATTCATGAACCTATTTAATCTCACGTCCAGTTTACAAATTATAACGTGCGGAGGACTTAGATAACTTTTGGGGGTTTTAAATGGCGCCATTATACGGTTTACAATGGCCCAATTAAAGCTCAGGTTCGTGTTTCTCACCCTAAAACATAAAAAAGTCAAAAAAATGAAAATTTTGGATCAGGGGCTCGAGGAGAGTAATGGGGAGGGAGACGGAGGTGAGGGGAAGGTTGGGGAGGTGATGGGAAGGCCGGGGAGGTGAGGGGAAGATTGGGGAGGTTGCGGTTGGTCATGGGGGGGAAGAATAGGTATCTTGGTGAGCTTAAAGTGGTGGTTAAAGGGGGAGGTTTGGTGCGCTGTGGGAAAGTCAAGGAAGGTAGGGGAGGTGAGTGAGTGAAAATTTTGGAACAAGGGGCTCGAGGAGAGTAATGGGTGAGGGAACGGAGGTGAGGGAAGGTCGGGGAGGTGATGGGAAGGCCGGGGAGGTTGCGGTTGGTCATGGGGGGAGAGGGAAGAGTAGGTATGGTGGTGAGCTTAAAGGGGAAGGTTTGGTGCGCTGTGGGAAAGTCAAGGAAGGTAGGGGAGGTGATGAGTGAGTGAAAATTTTGGAACAAGGGGCTCGAGGAGAGTAATGGATGAGGGGGACGGAGGTGAGGGGAAGGTCGGGGAGGTGATGGGAAGGCCGGGGAGGTGAGGGGAAGGTGGGGGAGGTAGCGGTTGGTCATGGGGGGAGAGAGAATATGGATGGTGGTGAGCTTAAAGTGGTGGTTAAAGGGGGAGGTTTGGTGCGCTGTGGGAAAGTCAAGGAAGGTAGGGAGGTGATAATTGAGTGGGGATGTGGTGGATTGTTAAGGAGTTACAGGCTACAAAACTTGGGGATGTGGAAGTGAGGTGGAGGATAGTTGGGGAAGGAAAAATGTCAGGGGAGGTGACGAGATAGTGGGGGAGCTTGTGAGGATGGAATTTGTGGAGAATTCTGAGTTTGAGATCTCACCTCCACCTTTTTTTATCGAGTTTCCTGTTAGTTCCGCTTATTCAGAGTAGAATCGTTATGTAAGTGAAACAAGGTATAATTAATAACTTAATTCAGTTGTAACAAAGGGCGTGGATGCACAATGGGATCGTAATCCTGCGTCTCGGAGACGGGGGGTGAGCCCTGTAGGGCCGTGCGACCGAGAGGATAATTAGTCAAACCCCTGTTTGTCTCCTTCTTTGGATAATCCGATGCTAAAAGCCTTCCCCCCCCCTCCCTCACCCCACCCCGCTCTCGCGTCTCGTATGTCACCCGCCGGGGTGCCTCGTCCATTGTTTGCCGACAACCTGCTTCCCTTATCTCCCGACCACCTTGAATTATCCGCCTTTATCTAACCGAAGACACAAACGGGACCAGTTTTATAAAGGATTTCAAAATTAGGACGAAATAATAGACCTTCAAATGTAATGCGGGTTTAGCATAAAGACAAACTACTTAAGATCAAAACCCACTCTAACTCAGCACTTACTTTTCATAAACATTCATCCACTGATGCTCTTAGATGGCATGTTGCTATGGTAACATCTGCTTTGTATGGAGCTCCCCTTATAGGATTCTAGATGTCCATACTCCAAGATCCTTGAAGCGACAGGATGCGCAAGCATGTGCATGTGGTTGATATGGCAACCATTATAGGACGCTTCTGGGGCACCCTCTACAGGATTCCAGCAATCCATATTCTTAAGATAGAGAGACAGCGATTCTCTTAGCGATGCGTAAGCAGATGGACTTGCTTGGTTGTTGCTATGGCAACAACAGCATTCGTAAGATGCTCTTGTTGCTATGGCAACAACAGCATTCTTAAGATGCGCTTGTTGCTATGGCAACAACAGCATTCGTAAGATGCGCTTGTTGCTATGGCAACAACAGCATTCGTAAGATGCGCTTGTTGCTATGGCAACAACAGCATTCGTAAGATGCGCTTGTTGCTATGGCAACAACAGCATTCGTAGGATGCTACAAGAGCCTTCAGCCTCTGGAGCACCCACTGGCCACTACAGAATTCCAACTATGGAAGAACTCTATCCAAAGATCTTGAAACCACTTTATCAATGTGCAAGTAGATTTGTTGTTGCTATGGCAACAATCACATTCGTAGGACGCTAAGAGACCAAGCCTTTGGAGCAAGAACTGCAGGATTCCTATGCCCTGATGACCTATCCCCAAGGTGGTTGCTTTCTTGTTGCTACGACAACAAAAACCAAGCGGCAGAGCGTCTGGAGCACCCAATTGATGCTCTCAGCACTTGACCTACTGGATTTTAATCTTATTAAAAAACCTCCTTTCACGTAATTAATTAAAACAAAAAGTTGATTTAAAAAGGGACTAAATTATATTTTTAAAGGTAGCCTTTTTTTGAAGGGTTTGTTTGTTTTTCTACCCCGTTGTAAATGTTAAACGAGGTTGAAGTCTTGAAAAGACATCCCAGGGAAGGGCCCTAAAGAGTGGGCGGAAAGGGAAAACGTGGCGGGGAGGCGGAAAGGTGGTTATTTCTTTTGTTCCTTAACTACCAGGACCTCTCATTAATACGAACAAGGGATAAAAAAGGTTTTTTAACAAAGAACACGCGTTTACTAGATTCGTCCACTTTGAGAAACAAGATTAGTGACAAAATCTTGAAATATTTTCCTTTTTTAACCAATTTATCATCCCTATTAATCACTTTCTCGTGCCAAACAGCAATTCAACAGAAAATAACAATCGGACAGTGAAAATATCATACCCGCAATAAAGGATCTAGGAAGATTAGGATCTTCGAAAGGGCCACCATGAATATTTGATAGGATATCGGATTCCGTTTAAGGACGTCCCGAAAACATGACTTTCGATTGGTTCTTAAGAATACTTCTAATGCTGGGTGATGACGTAAATGATGACGTCGTTAGGCATATTTTTCCACTTGAAAAATAGATCCAAACGTTCATTAAACTGGGATCTTTAATTAAAGGCGGATATAGACTGGAGGTAACTTGATCAAGGGATCTGCCCGAAGGTGATCGTGATTAATTTGCTCTCATCATCGTTTTCCATCCGCTTTTTAGTCGGGAAACCCCTTGATTAATCCTCTAATCTCCTCAAATCCAAGATGTTTAATTATTTTTTTTCTTCTAAATTATACTAGGAATAAGGCCGCGAAGTTGTTAAAACGATAAAAAGCTAAAAACATTTTTTTTTTCTAAGATACAGGCCGTTTAGCCCTTAATGCTAGGGGTTGTGAATTTCCGAAACGTGGTCTGCAATTTCATTGTCCGGAAGAGGATAGGCTAACCTCATTTCCTATCTCCGCCCTCTCTAAAAGTCCTCCCTCACCCTCTGAATCTATAAACCGACGGCCCTTTCGCCATGTGTGGATTCTATCCCCCTCCCTCTTGCCCTTTTGAGAAATAGTAGACAAGGGAAAAGCTTCCCAGATAAATCGAACACGATATTACTCTTTGCTATCTGTGCAGACGTCGAGTTGCTTTTTATCGCCAACAAGACGTCTTTTGAATTTTGATGTTTAAAGGATGTTTCGAAGACATAATTAGGTCATTTGTTGGCAGGGATGGTAACACTTGCTTGCCGCTACAGTAGCGCAGTGTCTGGGACTCCTCAGTGCGAATCTTGAAGGCGTAGTATTGAAGCAATTCATAGCCTAGAAGTCAGAGGGCGAGCATAGTTGATTCTAGGGAATATGATGCTTATATGATGCTTCTCGCTGGTAATACAATAGTGCATGGGACTCCATCAATGATTGGGCAGGTATTCGACAATTGCAAGGTACATTATAGGAGACTCATCGCAATAGTATCGAAGTTCATAGAAAGCCAAGATATCGGTTCAGCGTTGATTCTAGGGGAATATGATGTTCGTCGCTGGTGAAGCCAACAAAGTTAATCGTGTAGTCGATCATTCGATAGGCCCACCCAGTGAGGGAGCAGCAGTCGATTATTCCAGAGATAGCCATAGGAGGACAGTAGCAGAAAGGTGGGCAGACAATTCCAGTACAATAAGAGGCTCATCGCTATGGTATCGTAGTTCTTGCTCATGTTCCCTGTGCCCTGATTTTGGTGCTCCAACGAGCTAGATGTCTTTAAGCCCAAAACTTAATGAATTCAATGCACCGTTGTTCTTAAGTGCAAGTTTAAACAAGCTCTTATCGGTTTACGCTCCGGTTCTTGGCCGAGAAGCGGTCCGCGATGAAAAAGGCGAAATTGAAGACAGGAAAGGGAGGGGAGCAATTAAGGAGGAAAGTTAATTCCCGCCCCTCGAGCGCATTTCGTTTCCCCTCAAGGCACAATTCCAGCCCCGCTCGCTAATTCTTTTCTCCATTTTATCTTTTTTACCTGGTCAGAAGTTCTCTGCGGTTTCCTCATTCCCGATTTCCGAAAGTGGAAAATCGATGTTTCAAACGGGTTAAATTGGTTAGAGGGAGGAATAAGGTTATACGTAATTGAAATTAACGTTCCAAGCGAAGACGCATGATGAGTTGGCTTCATAATCTGTTTCGAAACTGGGTTTCCTCGACCGGAAAATTACTCAAACTTGTATTTTTAAGGTGTTTTCTTCCTCTTTTTACCCTAAATTTCCGGATCAATACTTGATGAGGGGACCTGCGTTGGATTCGAAACCCCTCAGACTAGAAGGAATCGACCCGAAAAACAATAATTTAACCCTCCACCTTTCTGTTTTTTAATAGGACCTTTTTTAACTTGTAATCGGAAGATTAGAAACGTTGCAAGAACCTTTCAACGCCTTTAATCCTTGGAAAACGAGAGCATTTCTTGTGGCAAATCCCATTTTATCTTCAATCTCAAGCTTTGATTAAAAAACGGTCTTTATAATCGTATTTAGAGAAAACCCCATCAGCTTTGTGATTACACCGCTAGAGTTGACGTCATGTGTTCTATCTCTTCCTGAAGCTATAAATCAGGGTGGTTTTAAGATTCAGCACTTTTACCTGCGTGTGCGACTAATTTCGAGATAAATTTCACGTTTTTTTATTATTTTGATTTCAAAGAGGGGTTGATTTATGTACGTGGGTGGGTTCTCGTCTATTTACAGGCCTCTTAAAGATACGGATCGGTCACGCAATCAGAAGAAATGCTAGAGTATTGAAAATTTAGACTTTTCTGGCGAATGATGTTATGCGGTCGAATGGTGGGCCCATTTTGGCGACCTGGTTTAGTACTTCGGGGGTGAATGCTAAGGCTTTGGCTAGTGATTTGAGAAGGGCTTCTTGTGTCAGGAGAGGGTCGAAGGGCATTTTGTCCAAGCAGAAGATGTGGAAGTCGCCCCACATGTCGCCAACGCCGACGTTTTTGCCGTTATTGGAAAAACGGACGGTCGAGTTTTTTCTTTTTTTCGGATTCGTCGTTGTTGCTATCGGTTTGCCGATCCCGCATCGTCCGAGGTCCCACAGGTCGACATAAATTCCGCCAACGCTTACCAAAAGAGAAGGATTCGTAGGCGACCAAGAAGCATCTTCGATGTACATATCGCGAGCGAAAAGGCTCAAAATTGGAACCTTTAAGCCATAAATCCATATGCGAAGAGTAAAATCGCCGCCTACAGTGAAGAAAAGTTTGGAGCAGAATGGACTGAATTCGATTCTGTTGATTTTATCGCGGTGCGCGTTAAAAAGGTCGGTCTGGAGGTTTCGAGCAAAGAGAGAAATGATGCGCACAGAACCATCATCGGTGCCGACCAAAATGTTTTCTTTGTCGCAAGGAACAGGGACGAAGCACATCACAGCGGGCGTCTTATTAAGCTTCGGGTTGTTGAATCCGCTCTCCTCAAAACCGACAACCTTCCCTTCCTTTCTGGTAATCGCCATCAGAATATTCGGCCTCGAAAAACTTTGCTTGGCATACGCATAAAACTCACCCGTCTGCCCTCCAGCGACCAAAACATCCTCCCCCATGTTATTATTCATCCATGAAACTTGCCAAACAGGCTCGCCACAATGCACGGTACACTTCTGGTTGTCGCATAGTATAGCTGGAATAGTAGGATAGATATTGTATACTGCGATAAAGCCATCTTGAAAGCTGCATGATAGCACGTAGGGGTATTTGGATGAAAATTCGACGTGACAGACGCCAGCTTTGTAGGTCATGGTACGTTCTGGATTGTTGAGGTTTTTCAAGTTCCAGATGCAGATGAGGCCGTAATGATAGGATGTTAGGAAGAAGCTTCCGTAGCCGATGGCGACAACGGATTCTGTGGCGCTCCATGCTATGGATGTGACGCTTTGACGTTTGACGCGGCGTTCGTTTACTTTTCGTGGGTATTTGAATGTCCAGAGGTAGACGAACTCGCAGCTTATTTTGACCACTGCGGCATAAGGGTCGGGAACGAAGGCTCCTTGGTATGCTATTAGCTTATCCATGTTTAGATTGGTGCTTAGTATTCTTTCGATGATTCCGCAAGTTTCGAAGAATGGTTTGGACAAGACGACGTTTTCGTCTTCGTCTTCTTCGCTTGAGGTCGCCAATGAGGCCAAGTAAGCCAAATTGGGGTCCACCTCGGGTACGACTTCGGGAAACTGCGATCCAATGATTTCGCCCGGGCAGGCATAACTTCCTACGGAAACGCGTTCCGGTGCTGGAATCAATGAAGCGAAATGTGCTTGCGGTTTGGGCACCACTTGGGTCAAAGCGTCGCTTACGTTCATTTCGTACGTTTCTCGCTTTCTTTTGTTCTCTTTGGCAATTTCTTCCAGATATTTCATCTTTTCTGCTTCTTCTTCGTCGCAAATGATACAAGAATCTTTATCCAGAAGCCATATCGTTTCAGTCTCGTGTAACGTTATCACGTAGCGAAAACCATAAGTTTGCACAGGTTCTGGTATCTCTTCTTTCAAAGGAAACGCCTCAGGCCCTAAATCGCGATCTCCTTCGACTTCCCGAAATTCAGGCAAAGGCAACAATTTGGCGACCCTGTGGGCCAAATGAGGAACCTCGATGCCTTCTCCAAATTTCAAAAACGCTTGTCCAGCCAGACTAACGCAGTCTGCAGATTTAGGCGCTATGGAAGTATGGCTCCCTCGGCGTGTACCGGAAGGGCGAAAGTCAAAATAGTCGCTTTTCAGTTTATCCGTGTATTCTAGAAAATCCGCATATCCGGATATAGTATAGGAAGCGGGGAAACGAACTGTCCCTAAATCCAAAGGTGTCCTTTCGCGTAAACCTTGGGTGAAACCCCACGGATGCAAGGGATCGTCTAATTTGTATACTTTATAGCCCGTCCAGGACCACCCGTCGCCGGTTATCGACCAAAGGGGTTGCCTCTCTTCGGGGAAATCGAAGACATTCTCTTTTTCGATGGATTTCATCATCTCCTTTTCCCTTTTTTTCTTCATCTTGCGCAAATTTCGTGAAATCTTCAACTGCTCTAACAGATCTTCGTAGATTTCGGTCTCTTTTCTCAACCTTTCGCTGATCTCTTTGCGCTTATCGATGACCTTCTCCAGCAGCTCGGCCTGCTCGAGAAGACTTTCGCGGTAGTCCGGAGAAAAGTTCTGGTCTGCAGAAAGTTTCCTCATGCCAGCAATCCTATCGTAGAGCCTTTTCGTATACTTCGATATCAGCTCGTTCTTTTCGATCTTACTCACCAGCCTAGTGTAATAGCTTTTTCGTGACATTTCCAACCTTTTGTCTTTAGGGACATCTTTGATTTTGGACTTTGAATGTTTTTCTTCGCTGCTTTCCAGTACTGGAACTTCGCTTTCATGTGATGTCTCTTCTGAAGATATCTGGAAGCAGAATTTAAAAAAAAGGAATGCTACATTAGATTTACCATCTCGGTAGCCGATTCGACATGAACATCATCTTTAATTGGGATATCTTCTGTATCGCTTTTAAGAGCACATTTCTTCCATTTTTCCGAAAACTCAGGCAATTCTGAAGACGCTTTCATAATTGGCTTTTGTCCTTCTTCCTTTATAATGTCGACAGAACGTCTCAAGCTTATTTTGAGGCTTTTCACCCTTTTGCGGGAGTCCATCAACTTTTTGTTTCTGGCTCTCATAGCTCGTTGGCGGTTCTCCTCTTCTTTCTGCATGAGCTTCATTTTGGCGACTTTGAGCATCTTCCTTTGCTTCCTTTTTTCAACCTTTTTCAACATGACGGACTCAAAAGAAGCCTTTTTCACTCTAATGTCTTCCACATTCCTTTTTATGTCGCGATACATTTTGGTCACTTCTGTCGATATAAGATGACGGCGGACCTCAGCAGGCAAAGATGCTAGCTGAACAGTCATTATCTTCTTTCTCAACTTCATATCTTTTAGGCGCTTCCGCACCATCTTGCTGGCATACAGCTTACTAGCTTGTCTGCTCATTTCAGTCCATTCTCGCTCCAAATCGTTTTTCCAGCCAATCAAAAAGTAATCGCGAACCCTTTTCCTGTTGTTCAGGCCTTCCAAATAGTACTTTTTGCTCGTCAAAACTTTACATCTTTCTTTAGCCAAATTATGGACCAACTTCCTCAAATCTAGGTAGCTTTCTCTAACGTGCAAAAGTCGACTTAGCTTATCAGATACGCAGACGCCCATTTCTTTAAGCTTTGCTTTCAAAATGTCACCTCTTTTTCCAAACATTTCCACCCTCGGAATCTGAAAGAAAGAATCAAAACCGGGAGCGTCCGACAAAATAAGATTGTTGGCTCTTTTCACAAATTTGTTTTGAATTTCTATATTCCTCAGTTGTCTATACATACAACGTGCTATATGGCGCACACTTTTATATACAGGATTGCTCAATATTTCTTGTAAAACTTCAATTTTCATTAATAAGTTCAAGACTGGTTTTAAATGTTTGAATTTGATTCTTCTCAACGTTGGCTTCTGGCCTGTCTTCTTGATATATTTGAGGGTTCGAAAAATGGCGGATTCGAGGCGATCCAAGCGGGATTTTACGGCAGCTTCGGTTTCGAGTGGATTTTTTTCAGTTTCGACTTCGCTTTCGGCTTCTTCTTCATGGTCTCGATCGTAAAAAACTTCTCGAAACTGATCCATTTTAAATAATTAACAATAACTAGTAACATATGAAAAAAAAAGTTGTGCGCATGCTACCACTGGGCTACGATGTTCGTAAAGGGTCATAAAGTTGGTCTAAACTGTGTTCGAAGACGAGATTTTCTTTAGGATTGTGCTAAATTAAGATCATCCATCGATTTTTAATTACCCCCACCCTTTTTTTCCTTGGTGGCCTTAATGAAATCAGATCTTGAGGTTATCCGTTAGCCAAACGAGTGGAGATGCCTTTAATTTAGAGGAAACCGAGGCCTCCTGGGGCCCTCCGGAGATGAGGGGAAAAAAGGAACTTCCACTTTATTTTTCCACTCCGTTTTACCTCAGATGGTTCTCTTTTAAAAATAAAAAGTAAGTTTATCTCAGGGGAAGGAAAAAGCTTTTGAAATAAAGCCTGATTGATTCGAGACTTTAGATTACTTTCTAAATGATTCTTACTAGATTTTCCTTTTAAAAGATAAAAATTAATTAAAAATAAAGGTGGAAATAAATCGAAAGTAAACTGGGATCTTTGTTTTTCATATAAAAATCTCGCAAAATCCGAAAATGGGGGAGGTGGGGGGGATGAGAGTGTAGGGGAGGTGATGGGAAAGTGGTGGAGCTGGTGCAAGATGGGGGGAAGTGAAGGTACTTTTTTGTAAAAGCCAAAAAAATTAAAGTCTGACTGAAAAGGGTCTTTTATTATAAAAAAAAAGTTCAAAATCTTACTGAAAAGGGTCTTTTTTTTATTAAACAAAAAAAATCAGGCTAAAATAGGCCTTTTTTTTTTTGTCAAAAAAGGGTATTTTCTTGTCAAAAAGGGTCTTATCTTGTCTAAAATAGGACTTTTTTTTTTTAATACAAAAAGGGTCTTTTTTGCACACACATATTTTATTTTAAATACAAAAAAAGGCTTTTTTTTTGTCAAAAAAAGGGTTTTTTTTATACAAAAAGGGTCTTATCTTGTCAAAAAAGGGTCTTTTTAGGGGAGAGAGGGGGTCTTTTTTATTTTTTTAAAACATGTTTCTTTTTCTTTTTTTTACCAAAAAGGGCTCTTTTTTAATACAAAAAGGGGTCTCTTTAACACGAAAAAGGGTCTTTTTAAATAGAAAAAGGGTCTTTTTAAATAGAAAAAGGGTCTTTTTAAATAGAAAAAGGGTCTTTTTTAAATAGAAAAAGGGTCTTTTTTTAAATACAAAAAGGGTCTTTTTTTAAATACAAAAAGGGTCTTTTTTTAATACAAAAAGGGTCTTTTTTTAAATACAAAAAGGGTCTTTTTTTAAATACAAAAAGGGTCTTTTTTTAATACAAAAAGGGTCTTTTTTAATACAAAAAGGGTCTTTTTTTAATACAAAAAGGGTCTTTTTTTAATACAAAAAGGGTCTTTTTTTAATACAAAAAGGGTCTTTTTTAATACAAAAAGGGTCTTTTTTTAATACAAAAAGGGTCTTTTTTTAATACAAAAAGGGTCTTTTTTTAATACAAAAAGGGTCTTTTTTTAATACAAAAAGGGTCTTTTTTTAATACAAAAAGGGTCTTTTTTTAATACAAAAAGGGTCTTTTTTTAATACAAAAAGGGTCTTTTTTTAATACAAAAAGGGTCTTTTTTTTAATACAAAAAGGGTCTTTTTTTTAATACAAAAAGGGTCTTTTTTTAATACAAAAAGGGTCTTTTTTTAATACAAAAAGGGTCTTTTTTTTTAATACAAAAAGGGTCTTTTTTTTAATACAAAAAGGGTCTTTTTTTTAATACAAAAAGGGTCTTTTTTTTAATACAAAAAGGGTCTTTTTTTTAATACAAAAAGGGTCTTTTTTTTTAATACAAAAAGGGTCTTTTTTTTAATACAAAAAAGGGTCTTTTTTTAATACAAAAAGGGTCTTTTTTTTAATACAAAAAGGGTCTTTTTTTTATAGAAAAAGGGTCTTTTTTGTGATACAAAAAGGGTTCTTTTTTTTAATACAAAAAGGGTCTTTTTTTTACAAAAAGGGTCTTTTTTATATACAAAAAGGGTCTTTTTTTTAATACAAAAGGGTCTTTTTTTAATACAAAAAGGTCTTTTTTTAATAGCAAAAAGGGTCTTTTTTAATACAAAAAGGGTCTTTTTTTAATAGAAAAAGGGTCTTTTTTTTAATAGAAAAAGGGTCTCTTTTTTTTGTACAAAAACCGTAACTGTAGACCAACCCTTTTTCTCCCTAATTTGCCTTAAGACATTCTTTTCAGAGGTTCATCCACCATTCCGAACCAAAAGAACAAACAAAAGATCTCATTTTTTCGATAACTTTCGACTAAATTATTACATTTTCCGGTTAGGCTTATTATCTAAAAGTATCGTGAGGGAAAAAAAAACCAATTTTCCGCCTTTCGCTATCGAACTCTATCGGTTTTTGTCTGGCTTTAGAATCCCTAATCAAAGGTAGAGATTTCGTCGGTGGGATGGGGGGTCCTCGCTTTTTTTCCTTTTTTTTCCCCCTTCTTCCCGCCTCCCTAAACCTTAATTCGAAAAAAGGGGAACATCGAACCCCTTCTTGATATCTTTGACCGACTTGAAACGTTTTTAATGCATTCTTAAAGGAAAAAAGTCCCCCCCGCCCTATTCGGTCTTCAAAGTAGGAAGGATCCTCTCAAAAATTGAATTTAAGTACCGTCAGATGGGCTTTGATTCGTTTAGGTTATCGTCTCCGTTGACTTTTATGGAGAAATGGAACATTATTCTATGATTTTCGACATTTGGAGAGTATTTGGAGGCAACAGAGGGTTGATAGGGGTCCAGGATGGGAGGTTATATGGGAAGGGAGGTTAGGGAGGTTGTAAGAGGTGATGGGAGAATGGTAGGAGGTTATAGAATGTTATGGGATGGGAGGGAGATCCGTCGAACATCAATGACGTCATACACGTAGTTGGCCCTTTTACCTCAATTTTGTTCGTTATTATGATATAAATCTCATTTTAAAATAACATAATAATGTTATGTTTTTCCCCCTTTCATGACTATGACAACAATGGCAACAAGATGGTTAATTAATTGTCTAATTAATTCAGTTTGGAAGGGAACATTATCTTGACACAATGACATACAGGGTGGAATCGGGTTCCCTAAAGCTCCTCTCGCCATGAAATTAAAATATTAAAAATTATAAAAAAAAACGAAAACTTACCGATTTTAATGGTAGTTAAGCTCCTGAAAAATTAAAAAAACACAATTAATAAATTAGGAAAACTTGGTTGGTTGGTCGGATCAACGGGGTTTCGGGTTATTTTGTTGGACGGATTAACGGGGTTTCGGGTTATTTTGTTAGTCGGATTAAGGGGTTCGTATTGGTTTGTTGGTCGGATTAACGGGGTTCGTATTGGTTTGTTGGTCGGATTAACGGGGTTCGTATTGGTTTGTTGGTCGGATTAACGGGGTTCGTATTGGTTTGTTGGTCGGATTAACGGGGTTCGTATTGGTTTGTTGGTCGGATTAACGGGGTTCATGTTAGTTTGTTGGTCGGATACCGGTCGGTTAGACGGGGTTCCGGATTATTTTGTTGGTCGGATTAACAGGGTTTCCGGTTATCTTGTTGGTCGGATTATCGGGGTTTCTGATTACTTTGTCGGTCGGTTAAACGGGGTTCCGGATTATTTTGTTGGTCGGATTAACAGGGTTTCCGGTTATCTTGTTGGTCGGATTATCGGGGTTTCTGATTACTTTGTCGGTCGGTTAAACGGGGTTCCGGATTATTTTGTAGGTCGGATTAACAGGGTTTCCGGTTATTTTGTTGGTCGGATTAACGGGGTTTCAGGTTATCTTGTTGGTCGGATTATCGGGGTTTCTGATTACTTTGTCGGTCGGTTAAACGGGGTTCCGGATTATTTTGTTGGTCGGATTAACGGGGTTTCGCGTTATTTTGTTGGTTGGATTATCGGGGTTTCTGATTACTTTGTCGGTCAGATTAATGGGGTTCATATTGGTTTGTTGGTCGGATTAACGGGGTTCGTATTGGTTTGCTGGTCGGATTAACGGGGTTCGTATTGGTTTTTGCTGGTCGGATTAACGGGGTTCGTATTGTTTTGTTGGTCGGATTAACGGGGTTCGTATTGGTTTGTTGATCAGATTAACGGGGTTCCAGATCATTTTGTTGGTCGGATTAACGGGGTTTCTGATTACTTTGTCGGTCGGATTAACGGGGTTTCCGGTTATTTTTTTTTGGTCGGATTAACGGGGTTTCTGATTACTTTGTCGGTCGGATTAACGAGGTTTCATGTTACTTTGCTGTTCGGATTAACGGGGTTTCAGGTTACTTTGCTGTTCGGATTACGGGGTTTTCAGGTTACTTTGCTGTTCGGATTAACGGGGTTCCAGGTTACTTTGTTGCTCGGATTAACGGGGTTTCAGGTTACTTTGTTGCTCGGATTAACGGGGTTTCGGGTTATTTTTGGTCGGATTAAGGGGGTTTCATATTATTTAGTTGGTCGGATTAACGGGGTTCGGATTATTTTGCAACAATTGCGTTTTTGAACGTGACCTTGGTTCATTTGGTGAAGCTGAATTGTTAAAAAAAGGGCAAAATCGAAGGGGAAAAGGGCTTGAATAAAATGTGCTCCTCTCAGTGGTCGGGTTAAATTTTTAATGGAGTTTCGTGGGTGAGAAACGTTTTCTCTTTCATTGTGCCTAATCAAATCTTCCCCTCAGGATGTTTTTCAGGGCACCCCCCCCCGCCACTTTTCCCCCCTCCACTCGACCCAGCCAACGCTTCGCAATTACATCAATTATTTATTCGACTCTGCACATTAACACCGACAAATTATCGTTTCTCATGAAGGGGAGGATGAACGTCACGCTTACCTTGCCTCTCTAGAAAAGAAAAATCAACGAAGCAGCATTTTAAAGCAGGAAAATTCCTTTTTATAGCTTTCATGCTTCAATTTCATGTCCATTTTTGATCAATTACAGAGATCAACTTGTAGCTCATTAAAAGAGCTTTCCAACGGTGTAGATATCGATAAGATCGGTCAAAAATTGTAGAAGTTACGGAAGTTTAAACATTAGTCATGAATAACATGAAGGTTACGTTAAAGAAACCTTAGCAAAGAGGTTATTTATGATAGCTTTAAATGCCCATAACTGCCACAATTGTTGACAGATTTTATCAATATTTATATCGTTAGAAAGCTATTTTAAAGAGCTTTCCAACGGTATAAGTATCGATAAAATCCATCAAAAATTGTCGAAGTTATGGACGCTTAAACGTTTAGTCATGAACAATATGAAGGTTACGTAAAAGAAACCTTGGTAAAGAGGTTTTTATAAAAATGATAGCTTTAAGTTCTCGTAACTTCCACAATTTTTGACCAATTTTATCAATATTTATATCGTTGGAAAGCTATTTTAAAGAGCTTTCTAACGGTATAGATAAAAATAAAATCTGTCAATATCCATAAAAGTTATAGATGTTTTAAACTTTCAATGGAGCACGATTTCATGACTGAAAGTTCAACTGTCCATAACTTCCACAATTTTTGACCAATTTTATCAATATTTATACCGTTGGAAAGCTCTTTTAAAGAGCTATCTAACGGTATTGATAAAAAAAATGTATATCCAAAAACTGATCTTAGATTCGTCTTTTTCACCTCATAAAAAGTCCAAAACCACTTTTTCTGTGGAATCGAGGATTGAAAATTTTGTTCTTATCTCGAGATAAAAGAATGGATTTCCGATCTCGTTTTTCTATAAAAAGCTTGAGTTGATTGAAAAAATAAAATTGCTTAGGGCTCTGTAAAGTCGGTCCTGTTCCTTGATTTGAATATTAGCCCGTGTAAGGCTAATAGCGTTATATATATTCCAAAAGCCCTTACAGGGAACCTCTGACAAATTCTGTCGAAATTTGTGGAACTGCCTCCAAGGGGGTGAGGTGGGGCCCGCACTTAGAAACGCTACTTTAACCATCCGAAGGGTTTTTGCCTTCACGGATTTGTATTCAAGGGATGAAAAAAGGCGAATGGGGAAACCCGCCTCCCTCCGACATTCCCACTCCGACCCCCTGGCAACCAAGCTACCTTTTTAATGCTTAATGAAATCTCTCTTTAAAAATCCGACTCTGAATTATTTCCCCTCTCATTTTTCCCCGTTATGGATACTCGTATTTTACAACTTTAGAATAAAAGCAGCTTTTTTAAGGATATGGAAGGATAAAAAAGCCCCTAATTGAAAATAAAAAGGGCTTTTCAGTAGAAAATAATTCAGCGTTAGGTTAGCAATGTATATGAATGCCCTAAGATGACTTTAGGAACTGTTTAAGAGGTCAAAATGGCGATTTTTTATCATTATGGGGGATCCGACATCAAAATTCTACCAAGTGTGCGAGAGAGAGGGAAGATGCCCAAAAGTAGTTTCCTCGTTTTGGGCACTAAAAATGGTCGGAAATTTTTTTTTGAAAAGCGCGTTCTCATTCTTTTGGAAAACTACGTACTGTTTAGGGGGCAGTTTTTCCGGAAAAATTTTCCTCGGGAAAATAGAAAATCCAATTTTCCACCAAAAAAGAAATTTTGAAAAAACAGGTAGTCATCTTGTAGGTTTTGACGAGCTGATTTCAAATATGCTAATATTAAGAAGATCGGATGAATAGATTCGTCGGTACGAGATTTTTAAGGATTAGATGGTGCGGGGAAGGGGAGTTATATTTTGGGGAAGTAAAGATGACACATCACTCTTACTCCTTCAAGGTCATCGAACTTTTCAAACGGCTTAATTTTTTTCTCTCTATTGTGAGATTGTTAGGTAGATTTTTTTTTCCATTTCATAATATTTAGTCAAAACCACAAAAGACTCATGATTTTTTTTCCAATATTCCCCAAAAATTTAGTTTTTCTTTTCTTTCTGAACATATTTTAAGGCTGTTTTTCACCTAAAACCTTAAAATCGACATTTTAAAAGCCAAATTATCGTCCAAAAACCTCAAAATCAACATTTGTAAAGCCCAATTTTCGTCCAAAAACCTCAAAATCAAAGTTTAAAGAGCCTTTTTTCGTACAAAATCTCAAAATCAAGGTTTTAAGAGCCCAATTTTCGACAAAAACCTCAATATCAACATTTTTAATGCCCAATTTTTGTCCAAAATCCTCAAAATCAAAGTTTTAAGAGCCATATTTTCGTCAAAAAACTCAAAATCAACAATTGTAAATTCGCGTTCGTAGATTTCAGAAAATTTTATAAAAACAAAACTAAAGATTATTAAGTTTGCTACAAATTTGATCTACTAAGATTTTTTGTAGGACCAAACGTTTCTGATCTACGAGGCGACAAAAACGCTGGATTTTCGATTTTTACCGATGAAAAAGTCAGATTTTAGAAAAGTCAGTCTGCAAAGGATAAAAATTTAAAATTACAGAATGATAACATTGTAGAAAATAAAGCAGGCAAATGGTTTCTTGAAATAAAAACCGGTTTGAAGAATCCTGACCTTGACAAAGGGAAAATTTATCTTTTCTCCCCGCCCCCCTCATTGAACTCCCCGGAACCCCGCAGCATCTAAGCCTTAAAAATCTCGTACCGACGAATCTATCCATCCGATCGTCTTAATATTAGCATATTTGGAATCAGCTCGTCAAAACCTACAAGATGACGACCTGTTTTTTCAAAATTTCTGTTTTGGTGGAAAATTGGATTTTCTATTTTCCCGAGGAAAATTTTTCCGGAAAAACCGCCCCCTAAACAGTACGTAGTTTTTCAAAAGAATGAGAACGCGCTTTTCAAAAAAAAATTTCCGACCATTTTTAGTACCCAAAACGAGGAAACTAATTTTGGGGGTGATAGTGCTGCGATCTCTTGAATGAGAAACAAACAATTCTGATGGGAGAATCCCCCTTAAGACAAGGAAACCATAAGAAAGAACACATTTCTCCACTTTTTACCAAAAAATTTGAACTTTTTTTTGCCTCTAAATGAGGCTTTGGAATTACGGTTTTAATTTTTCCGTTTGACCTACCAAACGTTTGTGTTTTACTGTCAATTTTCTTTCTTTTTCACGTTTTTCTCCATGCCGAAAAATTAAAATCGGCTTTTGATTTCCTTTCTCAGGTATTAAAAAGTGAAGCGTGGCGTAAACGTTTTCCCCCCCTCAGGGCTATGGACGAAAAAAAAAGGTTATTTTTCATTGAAAAACTTTCCCATAAACCAGGTCATTTTTGTTTGTTTAGTTCATGACGGGCTTTTAAATATAAAAAATTAAAAAACTGACCTCGGATTCGTTTTTCTCAGCTTGAAAAACGTAAAAAACTTCATTTTGGAGCAAATCTATAAGGGGAAAGTGTCATTAGAAGTGGTCAAAAAAAAGTGTCCAAATCGAAAAAATAACTCAGATTCGTGTTTCTTGCCCTAAAAAAACGTCTAAAACCACATTTTGGGCCAAATCAAAAAATAAAAATTTTAGGTCAAAAAATGAGAGTTTATCGATTCTCGCTTTTATTTTACATCAAATGATATGATAGATTGTTAAAAGCCATGTTAAAAGCGCATTTAGGGCTATTACGATATACCTGTAAATATCCACATTTAAATGGTTCTAATGTCCTTTCTGGGAATGCCATTTGGAAAAAAAATATAATCTAAAAAAAAAAAATTTTGTGAAAACGATTTTTTTTTCTTTTTCAGGCTAAGGTGGAGATAATCCGTTGATTTACATGGAACGTCGTAGATCAAGGCGCTATCTTGGGGTTTTGGAGAGAAGGTAGAACACTTTTAGAAAATTCTAAGGGCCTTCTTTTTACGAGGATTTTTTGTATGAGGGCGGGGGGGGGGTCCACTTAATATAAGGGCTCTTGATGAAGATCTCACCCCAAAAGTAGGGGTTGCGATTCAAGTTATTTGCTCCTTCAAATTTTCCAACCCTACATTTCGTTTACAAAATGGAAATCGGTATTGTTCATTTACAAATACAATTTTTTCATAATCTAGGCCACATGTCAGAATTGCCAACGATTTGGATGGATTAGACAGTTTAGGAGGTCTAGGAGGTTTGGGTGGATTAGGCAGTTTAGGTTTTAGGAGGTCTGGAAGCGGAAGGTTTGGGCAGATTGGGTGGTCTGGGCTATTTATTAATTGGGGAAATTGGGCAGTTTATCTGATCTAGGAGTTTTGGATGGATTAGACTGTTTAGGAGGTCGAGGAGGTTTGAGTGGATTAGGCAGTTTACGAGAACTAGGAGGTTTAGGCCGTTTCGGTGGTCTGGGCTGTTTAGGGAAATTGGGGGAGTTTAGGAGGTCTAGGAGGTTTGGATGGATTAGATAGTTTAGGAGGTCGAGGAGGTTTGGGTGGATTAGGCAGTTTAGGAGGTAGAGGAGGTTTGGGTGGATTAGGGAGTTTAGGAGGTCTAGGAGGATTGGATGGATTAGAGAGTTTAGGAGGTCGAGGAGGTTTGGATGGATTGGGAAGTTTAGGAGGTCGAGGAGTTTTGGGTGGATTAGGCAGTTTAGGAGGTCGAGAAGGTTTGGGTGGATTAGGCAGTTTAGAAGGTCAAGGAGGTTTGGATGGATTAGGGAGTTTAGGAGGTCTGGAAGGTTTGGACAATTTAGGTGGTCTGGGATTTTGGGGGAAATTGGGCAATCTAGGAGGTTTGGATAGGTTAGACAGTTTAGGTGGTCTATTAGGTTTGGTTGGTTTGGAAGGTTTAGGAGTTCTGGAACTAGGAAGTCTGGAATAGGAGGTTTGGAAGGTTTGGGCAGTTTGGGTGGTCAGGACTAGGGAAATTAAGCAGTCTAGGAATTTAGGAGGTCTAGATGTTTGGGCAGTTTAGGAGGTCTAGAGTTTTGGATGGATTGGAGAGTTTAGGTTCGGAATTTAGGGTAGTTTATGAGGACTGGGAGGTTTTGGGCAGTTGGGTGATTTGGGCAGTTTAGGAGGTCTGGGATATTTGGGGAAATTGGACTGTTTAGGAGATTTAGGAGGTTTCGATAGATTGGTCAGTTTAGGGAGTCTATTAGAGTTGGGTGGTTTGGGTGGTTTAGTAGGAGGTTTGGGCAGTTTGGGTCGTCTGGCCTATTTGGGGAAATTAAGCAGTCCAAGAATTTTTGAGGTCTAGGATGTTTGAGTGGTGTGGGCGTTGTGTATGTTTTTGGCAGTTTAGGAGGTCTAAAATTGCTTAAGTTTGGGTTGTTTGGGCAGTTTAGTTTTAGGTTATCCTTGGGGAAGGTTGCAAGCAATACGTCGAAGACAAATGTCTAATTAATTTGACAAAAAAAGGAGGTCTTTTGAGAATAAAGAACCTTTATAGGTTCTATTAAGGTGAAAAAAGAGGGAAAAGGTGGAATACTGATTAAACTAACAAATAAGCCAGTTGAGAGGTAGGAGGCCCAAGGGGGAGCTTAATACCCAAGTTCCCAGAGTCCCTTAAACTTCGTAAAGGGAGGGAAAAGGTGGTGGGGCGGTGGAGGGGAGGAGGGGATGTTCTTTATCGGAATGATAACGTTTTTTTCCTTTTTTACAAACTAGATAGGGAAAACTAGGACGAATACTGGTGGCAGCGCTATCTTAATTATTAAAGAAAAAAGGGGGAGGAGAATGTCAATTTGTGACATTATCGCCCCTTATAGTTTTATGACCTTTTTTTGAATTTTACTCGAGAAGTTAAAAAGGGGGATAACAATCTTCCCTTATCTGGTTTGCTTCCAGCAATGTAAAAGTATCTAATGCGTAAAAAGGGTCAAAGTCCATTGTTGGTGTAAAGCGATTTTGTCGTTCAAAAGAGGGCCAAGTCCAACTTTGAACAGTCCTTGCCATTGAAAAGAGGTCAAAGTCTACATAAAAAGACGTCAGACTGGCCTTGAAAAAAAGGGTCAAAATCCACCCAAAAAGTGTCTTCTCTCCTGAGAGTTAGATAATACTTACATAAGACCATTTTTCTTTTTTATATTGCAAATTATGGGAGTTGACGTAAAAATTATTCGGGTGGAAATGTTTTCTTAGGGTGGGGGGTTTCTGTATTTGGCGTGCTCGTGGGAGGTCGAAGAAAAGGGGCTTCGCCGGGCAAATTGATAGCCCTCCCTAATCAGAGTCTCTGGGGGCACTAAACTAGCCTAGTTAGAGCCCACACCTTTTCCCATCAGACTTTACCCCACGAAGACTTTCTTAACTTTCCAGAAGTCTATTATCCTCTATTAAATAATATATAAGCCCCCTTCCTATTATATTGAGTAATCATCGGTTTCCAATAAGTCGTAATGGTCTTCAGTAAGTTTTTGTTCGCCTAAAATAGCATTTATTATTATTATTATTTTTATTTTTTTTATTTTTATTTATTTTTTATCAACATGGGATGTTGTATTCACCCAGAAATTCACCTGATTTGTTCAAAGGTGGACTTTGACCCCTTTTCAACGTAAAGGATTGTTAGAAACTGGACTTTGACCCTTCTAGCCTGATTACCTACTTCTGACTATTAATTGCTGATTACCTCTATCTATCTCATGATTACGCCATATGCATATCCTGATTGAAAATATATATCCTGATTACCCCACAAATCTCCTAATTATCACACATACCCCCTCATAACGCCAACAAATTTCCTGATTACATGAACATAGTATCACCAGATTACCTCTGATTACTTTCTCCTAACTTACTTACTTACTCCTAATCATCTCCTGATTACTTACTCCTAATCATCTCCTGATTACTTACTCCTAATCATCTCCTGATTACTTACTCCTAATCATCTCCTGATTACTTACTCCTAATCATCTCCTGATTACTTACTCCTAATCATCTCCTGATTACTTACTCCTAATCATCTCCTGATTACTTACTCCTAATCATCTCCTGATTACTTACTCCTAATCATCTCCTGATTAATTACTCCTAATCATCTCCTGATTATTACTCCTAATCATCTCCTGATTACTTACTCCTAATCATCTCCTGATTACTTACTCCTAATCATCTCCTTGATTACTTACTCCTAATCATCTCCTGATTACTTACTCCTAATCATCTCCTGATTACTTACTCCTAATCATCTCCTGATTACTTACTCCTAATCATCTCCTGATTACTTACTCCTAATCATCTCCTGATTACATTACTCCTAATCATCTCCTGATTACTTACTCCTAATCATCTCCTGATTAATTACTCCTAATCATCTCCTGATTACTTACTCCTAATCATCTCCTGATTAAGTATTCCTATCTCTTGACTACTCTTAATGGCTGATCACTCCTAATTATCTCCTGTTTACTCTTAACTACCCCCTGATTACCCATAACTATTACCTCCCCTATTGTTACTCCTAACTAATGATTACTCCTAACTATCTATTCCTTATTACTCCTAACTAAATGCTGATTTTCCCTATCACCTCATTACCTCCAAATATCTCCTAATTAACCCTTCACTATTTCCTGATCAGCCCTAACTACCTCCCCATTACCCCCAACCGAATGGTACCTCCGGAAGAGGAAAGTTCGCGTCTTATAATCTCGTTGCTAGGTAACCAGATCGTGGACGCTTATTATTCGACCTCCACAGTTTATTTTGTCCGTTTAGAAAATTTAAAAGTCAAAAGTATGAACGTTCAAATAGCGTGAGACAGAAACAGGACGAATCCACATGTCCGAGCTTTCTGTTCCATTTTCATGCATTGGACGAACGGCGAGGGTGGGGGGTGGAGGTTGAAAATGTAATTTCCGGCCGTGTGGTTTTCCCCGTCGCGTCGCTCAGCCGTCCTCGCATCCCGAATATTTCAAATCTTGCACAGTTCGCTAACCGCCTCCCATTTCCTCCATAGAAACAAAAAAACCTTTTTCTGTTTTCATACAGATGCATTCCGAAACTTCAAGAAAACGGAAAAGTTTTATAATTAAATTCGAATGAGGGCAATTTAGGGAAGTGCCGTTTGAAATATAAGCCACTTAAGTACAATTCCTAATGGCCTTTTTTTTTAAATCACTCCTGTCACCGATGGAAATGCTAAAAAGCCCGGAGAATCCGTTTGAGCGGAGTTTAGTTAGTAGAAAGTCGCGAAGTTTTGCAAAGCTCATTAGCCCCAGAAGTAAAACAGGGGAGTCAAACACGGGAAGGGGAGATTGTTAGCTCCCTTAACTTCTCGAGTGGCTCAAATTTATTCTTTATTTTAAAAAAAAGGTTATACAAAGGGGATGCATAGAAAGGATAGCGCTGCCACCATGGCTTTCCTAGAAAATCGATTTTTTAAGTTTTATTATTTAAAAAAAGCCTTTTATAAGGGTTTATAATTAAAACAAGGAACGCTTTCAATATCTCACTTCTCAAAAGTGCTTTTATTACTTCATATTTTAGTGTTCTCTTAAAATTTCGCGTCGTAAAAAAAGGTTCTTAAAGCGTTTTCGTTTTCTCAAATTACCTTTTCCGCATAAAAAGAAGTGCTACTTAAGAAATCAATATAAAAATCTGTCGCGCGAACTAGTGAAGGGGAAATGGAGGTAATTTCGGGGCCCGCTTACGAGGAAATCTACGGCGTTCGTTATCGTTAAGGTCAGAAACTTGCGAATTCATAGATGAAGTTTAAGAGGTTTCGAGTTTCCAGGTAAACTAACGCGTTTGAGGACGGTCCCCTAACCAATCGCCGGTTGGTGAATTACGACGTCGGCCGGAGGCGCTCATGTCGCTATTACTGCCATCAGGAGACGATACGTTTGAGAATGTGGATTTAGAATCATGTGTAAACTCAGAGGACGCTTATGGAGATATAGTCCTCGGCTGTAATAAAATCATAGGAATTCATCGAAAACCGTCAAAATCGTACAGCTAATCCTAAGTACACCGATATGTAGCCCTACTGGACATTACTCTCCAACATCACTCTAAAATTATTCATTTTCGAGGTGACCGCACCCTCAGGATTACAATCGTAATAAAACAAAACACCTTTATCCGCCACCTCCCACCTAAATAGCACCAACAATCACAATGATATGGCGCCAAAAACCTCTGATATACACTCTCACCACTCTCTCAAACTGATTAGACCCCTTACGCGCCTTGAATAGTGATGTACACCACCATCCATACCGTCCTTCTCAATGATTACCCTATCTTCGCCTGCTAATAGATTACCCCAAACGAAAAACATCGTCCTGATTACTTACGCCTGCCTATTATCTGACTACCCCAGCAACTACTCTTCTACCTTATTACCCCTTACCGCGTTCTATATGATTACCCCACATATCGCGCTTTGTATAGATTACACCCAGCCAAAAACTCTCTGATTACCCACTTACCGCCTTTGTCTAATGATATACCCTACATCCTGCCTGTATAGATTACCCAAACCAGAAAACTCTCCTGATTACCCCTTACCGCGTTACTACTGAACTTACATACCCCATATCAGCTTCTATAGATTACCCGAGCGAAACAACTCTCCTTGATTGCCTTGACGCTTCTCCTGATTACCCCTTACTCGCGCTCTAATGATTACCCTACATCGACCTATCTATACTGAGTACCAGCCAAACTACTCTCCTGATTCCCTAAAATAAATCGCTTTCTCTGATTACCCTCGTAACGCCTTCTATGACGTACGCCTACTATCGCCTTCTAGTAGATGTTTTTACCCCAGCGAAAAACTCTCCTGATTACTTCTACCGCCTTTAATGATTTACACTACATCGCATGTATATAGACTCTACCGAAAACTCTCCTGATTTACCCTTACCGCACTTCTCTATGATTAACCCTTTACTGCCACTGGCTCCTAGTATTAGCCATCAACGCCCTACTCTCCTGATTACCCTATACCGCGTCTCATGATTAGCCTCTACACCGCCTGTCTCCTTGTTACCCCTTAGCCACGCACCTATCCTGCATACCCCTATTACCGCCTCTCTAAATCGATTACGCACTCACCGCTGTCTCCTGCATTCAGCCCATACCGACATCTCTCCTGATTACCCCTTTACCGCGTTCTAATGGTTACATCATATCGCCGCTAGTATAGATTACCAACCAGCGAAAATACTCTCGCTGAATTACCCTTACACGCCTTCTATAAATGATTACCCCGTACACGCCTATGCTATTGATTACCCCGTATAGCCCTTTATGTAGATTACCGCCGAACACCTCTCTGAGTACACCTTACCACGACCTGTCTACCTGAGTGACACAACTTACCGCCTTTCTACACTGATCTAAGACCCCGTACGCCTTCTCTGTATTACCCTTACCGCCCTTCTCCTGATTACCCTTACCGCCTTCTCCTGATTACCCTTACCGCCTTCTCCTGATCTACCACCTCACACGGCCTTCTCCTGATTACGCCCTACCGCCTTCTCCGTGATACCCCTTATACCGCGTTCTCATGATTACCCCTTTACCCCGCCTTCATCTGTTACCCTTACAGCCTTCGCACGATTAGCCCTACCGCCTCTCATGATGTACCCTTACCGCCTTACTCCGATAGCCCTTACCCGCCTCTCCTGATTAGCCTTACGCCTTCTCCTGTTACCCCTTACCGCCTTCTCCTGATTAGCCCTTACCCGCCTTCTCCTGAGTACCCTTACCGACCCTTACTCCAGATAGAGCCCCTTACCGCTTCTCTGATTAGCCCTTACCGCCTTCTCCTGATCCTACCCTTTCTTAGCACGCCTATCCCTGATTAGCCCTTACCGCCCTTATCCTGATATACCCCTTACCGCGTTCTAATGATACTAATACCCCATATCGCCTTCTATAGATTACCCGAGCAAACAACTCTCGCTGATTGCCCCTTACGCCTTCTCCTGAATTACCACTTACTGCATTCTAATGATTACAATAAGCAGACACCTTGTTATAGATGTACCCCAGCCAAAAAAATATCATGAGTACCCAGG
>JAGWEN010001022.1:0-43301 GCA_018703685.1 Orius laevigatus
AGTTGATGGAGGTGGTTCATTACATAAACGTCAGGATAGTCTCGACTTATTCGGATCCTTTTAGCTCATTTTTCATGACAGTGAGTTTCGAGATCGCTATCGTCTTACAAAAGAAACTGTACTGGAGGTGTTGGGAATGATTTCGACCAAAATTTGTCCAAAATTGACGTCATGCCAAAAAAAATACGTTGCGTCCAAGGGACAAATTGCTTGTTTGCGTTACGATTTTATGCCACGGAAGCTTTCAGACTGTTGTTGGCGACCTAGTAAATATTCATAAAAGTGCTGTGTGCAAGATAATTAGAGAGGTGTCCCATGAGTTGGCTTCTTTACGCTCAAGGTTCATAGAAATGCCAGCCAGATGTAAGATTCAGATGGCGAAAAGAAGTTTCTATGCTATTCGGCAGTTTCCAAATGTCATAGGAGATGCATCGATTGTACACATGTGAAAATACAGTCACCAGGAGGTCCGGACGCCGAATGTTCCGCCAACCGAAAAGGCAACTTCACAATTAACGTGCAGGCGATCTGCAATGCCGATCTCCAATTTTTGGAGGTAACAGCAAGGTGGAGAGGGTCCGGTGCATGACTGCACTGTATTTAGAAACTCCCGAGTTTTCGCTGACTTCGAGTCTGGAGTATATCCTAACTGGCTTCCTGTTAGGAGACAGCGGCTAGCGCCGATGCGTGCCCCTATCTTTTGACTCCAGTTTTAAACTCCTAGAAGGAGACCGGAGGAAAGCTATAACAGAAGGCCAGCATTGAAACACGGAACACCATCGAGAGCGGGCATTCGGCCGTCTTCAAAAGGAGGTTTCCTTGCTTGTCACTGGGCTTCGTACAAGAATTCAAACAAGCATGGCTGTTATTGTTTCTTGTGCTGTTTTGCCACAACATAGCGTTGGCAAAGAGAGGAGCCAGATTTCGATTCTGAAGAAGAAGAAGTTTTAATTTTTCCCCTATCTCTTTTATCTTTTGTTTGGTTTAGACATTTTAAGCTTCGCACTTCACACAATGAAATTCACTGTCGCGAAATTCGACTTGGAGCATATCAGTTTTCCAACAAACAAAGATAGTGATTATAACCTTCGTGCCGGTAAGGAAACCCAAAATATATACTCTATAATAAACCCTCAGTTAAAAGTTAATGCCGCATCAAATTTAAACCGAGATTAAAAAATGACGGGAAACGCCCCTATAAATTTAATCAAACATTAGTTTAAAGCCCTTTAGCTAATGACGGATTTGAGGGTTAGTTTGAGAAACCGGCCCTAGGATCTTTGTATTATGTATGTGTTACAGTTAAAACCCTGACATCAGTCAGAACTAGTTTTAACTAGTCAAAACAGTTTTTACTAACGCCTTTTGTGAAAACTAGTTTTTAGACTAGTCTTAAAACTAGTATTAACTAACTGAATCAGAGAAAAACTATTTGTCTTTAACTAGGAGACATTTAGGGATTCTAGTTTTAACTGATTCTTTTCTAGTGAAAACTAGAATTCACTAACATGCCTCAACGTTCAAACTAGAATTCAGTCAAAACTAGTTCTTCTTAGTGAATATGGGAATTTTGAAAAAGTGAAGTCTGGAATAAAACAAAAACTAAAGTAGGTACCAAATTATAGAAGCTAAATCTTGACAGTTCACTATAATAATCGCCGTCTCCCCTAACACAGCCTAAGAGCAATATGAAGCACGTAAAACAAAATGTACATTGAGGATATTTCTCTAATGTTGTAACAAAGTTTTAATCTCTCTAAGTTTCTCAAGCAATATTCAGCTAATAGGACACTGGAGATGTCCCTATATTTTTCTACTCGTGAGGCAAGGCTGCGAACACCCCGTAGAGAGCAAGATTGATCAAACTGTTGAGGACATCTCGCGAGCAAACCTCCCAACCAATATGCAGCAAGTTTGATACTTTATAAGGATGTTTTTTTCATCAATGAAGAAAAATGGTGCGGAGAGTTTGATCGCTAGACTAGAGAGGTACATTTATATCTCCTCTCCGAAGGCAATGCTCCGGACCGATTAGCTCTTCTGCTGTCCCCAGTTTATGGTGAAAAAGGTTAGGGAATTTAGGTAAATTTAATTTTGCTGAGTAAACGCCATATGGTGCTGAACATATGTAGGTACCTATTCAACTTGTCATAGTGGCAAAGTATCATAAGATTGATGACAGAGGACATGATTAAAAATTTTGGCGACTCAGACTCGAGAGCGGTCGAGGAGGTCAAAATGCGAAAACTAAATGCCCAGTGAGATCTTTCCAGTGAAAACTAGTTTTAACTAAAATCATCTCACGCTTGTAGTCAAAACTAGTTTTAACTAGTCTAAACTAGTTTTCACAAAAGGCGTTAGTAAAAACTAGTTTTGACTAGTTAAAACTAGTTCTGACTGATTTCGGGTTTTAACTGTAACATATGTACATAATACAGTTGTCGAGAATTCATCCGACAATCATTTGCGTCCGCCATTTTATGCCTTTTCCGAATTTTTATTTCGATTTTAGGTGAAAAAACGTCATATGGTTCTGCCACCCCGATTTCCTTGGCTCTTTCATTGGCTACAAACATATGTTTTTATTTTATTTTAACATTTATTCAGAAATTAACATCTGTTTTATTAATTTTATGTATTTTTATTTAAGATTTTGTAAAAATAAAATAAAAAGTGAAGTGCAATAAATTGGCAAACAAGGTATTCACTTTTGTGATAATTTGTATTCATCACCACCATAGGATTTTTTTTATTTTATTTTTATTTTTTTTTTTTTTGACAGTAGTTTTTGACCTACCTACTGAAAGTATTGTACTTTATTCTCTATTAATGGTTATTGTTTTATTTTCAGAAAAAATTTTTAAAAATGCTGTCCGTCATGCCTGTCGAAACCATTAACGGTGAGTTTTTAGATATTTTTAAATTCGTTCGAATGTCTTATGTCCGAGGAGTGACTTAGATGAATAGGTAGGATCACCCTAGGGGTTAATTTTTTCCCTTTCGTGACCGATGTTTTACCTATAAATAGCTCCTTGGATTAGAGGAAAAGTGCTATACTTCTTCCCGCGACCAATGCTCCAGATCATGAGGATAGCTCGTTGGATTACCTGAGGGGTTAATTTTTTCTCTCCCGCGACCAATGCTCCATTTCATGAGGATAGTTCGTTGGATTACTTGAGGGGTTAATTTTTTCTCCCGTCACCAATGCTCCTGTTCGTATGAATAGCACGTTGGATTATTTGAGAGGTTAATTTTTTCTCTCCCGCGAACAATGCTCCTAGATTGATCCTGGTGGAGTGGACTAATGGTCATAGCCAGGATGTTGGGTGGGGGTTTTCGATGGAGTGGGGATATTAGGATTTCCAGGGGTACCTGACATCTGGAAAAGACATCTGTTCATTGAACTAGCTACTTAAAAAAAAATTTCTGACCATTTAAGGTAAAAAAAAAAGAGGTCTTTAGATCTTAGCCAGGTAGAAATCCCTTTATGTATTTATAACTGGGAAAACCCACCCTTTTGAAAAGAAAGGACAACGAAACCGGTTTTACAAAGGATTTTAAAACTTCTTTTGTTTGCTACCCCCCCTTCCTATCCCCTAAAAACCCAGGTAGACACCTTTTGTCCTAGAAACCCCAAAACCGAGCTTTCATCGCGAGGAGTAAAAAACAATCCCGAAAAATTATACAATTCATTCAGAACCACATTAATCAATTAAAAATTTCTCCCAAATCATTGTTGCCAACCTATCTCTTAGGGAAAAGGCGTGACCTATTTTTAGACTCGGAGAAAAAGACGCGAAAGTCGAGAATTTCAAGGTCCCGTGCCGGATTAAAAATAAGAAAGTAAAGAAGGTCAAACTTTAGAGGTCAACGACCTCATTTCTTTTTTACATCCAATATCGTGTTAAAATTAATAAGATTGATGACTCATCATGGATATAACTGATGACGTCACGGGCGTCGTAACTCGTAATTAAGTGGGCCGTTAAAACCGGGACGCGCATATCGGCCCCGATACCGTTTTCCAACATGGCCGACCAAAGCGTCCTTTTCTCTAACCTCAAAATTAACCCCCCACCACCTAAAAAATTAAAATAAAATAATTTACAATAATATAATAAAATAAAAAAAGAGTTTTTAATTTTTAAATTAAAAAGTAACACAAATCATGGTGGGGGAAATCGTAATGTATCGAAATGTTAAAGTGTTATACGATCGTATCTTATCGTGTTTAGCTCATTATTATTTCAGAAAGTGGTGGGGATGGGTTAAGGGGGGTATCCTTAACACAGAAATCATAAGGCCCGTTGTTCGTAGGCCTTGAAAAGTGGGGGGGATGCTATGCTGACGTATAGTCAGCTTGAATCGCAAATAGACCTCATAGGTTATAAAACGTAAAAAGGTCATTAAAGGTCATTTTAAGGCACTAAAATGTTCAAATGTTGTATGATTGATGTCTATTTGTCTTTATTTGGATGATAAATGGGGTTGATGATGATGGAAAATGATGAAAATGATGTTTGAAGTGAGGTTATAAGTGGTGCCATTTTAAGGTTGAGGTGACTGTACGGGTTTTAAGACCTTGGGAACTCGATCCTAGCCTCGCGTCGGGGGCCCCCGGTGACGTCATCGTTTGTGACAGCAACATTTTTTTCTTCTTTTTTACACGACGGTTCCGAGCGTTCTGATTGGCTTAGGGAGGGCGCGACGGCGGCCATATTGGAGGTCACGTGACGTCTTTTTCCCGGAGAGGCCGATCCACGATTGTCGGAGGGACCCCTGAGCGAGGCTAGAGCCCGAAAGGAGCTTTCAAAATCGAACCTCCGTGGCCCCAACTCTGAAAATTGTACTCCCCTACAGATACCATTAACCCCAAACGGGAATTTTTTTTTCCTCCTCCTTTTTCGAAAAACCCGAACCCGCATTTTCGGCCAAAATGCACCCTTTTCGTTTTCCCGCGGTTTGGTGACAGTGGTTGTTCAGTTTCATGTGTGAATCTTTATAACGACGAAAATAAACACTTTATGGCAGAAACGACGTAAAGGATGGCGTTATCCGCGGTGGCCGCCTCAAAAAGTGTTAATAACAAAAAAATCGAAGGTATTCACATTTGTCACGTATTCATAATAATTACGTTTTTTATTATAAACATGTCGCATTGTAACCATCACCCACTGTTTCTAATTACCTTCTCCATTGATAAATTCAAGATTTCAAGTTATCATTTTCTTGATTAATCACGTTTTGGGAAAATAAATGCGAATGTTTATCGTTGATGCGAGTATTGATTCCGGATTGATGATGATGGATTTGGGCGTGTTAGGTTATTGATGATTATTGGGTTAAGTCGGGGAAAAATATTCTGTTTTTGTATGATCAGTTATTGATTAGTTGGGCTTGGATATTTAAAGATCCATCAAACAATTGATAAGGGGAATTTTGGTGTTTTTCTTTATTTGCCAATATATCTAGAACCTAAAAACCCTAAATGATACAACTCATCATTTCCCCCAAGATTTATATTTTCAATGACGAATCAGTACATCAATCATCAACGTGATGATTGTTTTCTTTGTTACGCCAAGGGGACGAATTTATGTGCAAAAACAAGGAATAAATATAATAAATCCATCAAATCATGGATGATTGTTTTGTACTTAAGCAGGAATGATTGATTCCTTTGTTTTGAAAGTTTTTCGTTGATGATTTGACTGATTGATAAAATCGAAATAGCGGTTTTTTGAGTTTAAACGTAGAAATTATTGTGGGAGGTGATGTGAGAGCGTAAGAGGAGGGGGAGGGTAGGAGAGGTGATTGGATTGGGAGAGTGGTGATGTTGGGGTGTTAGTGGGATGTTAGGGGAAGTAAGGTGGTTAGGGGTAGGTGGGAGAGCCCAGGAGGGTAGTGGAGGTGATGAATGGTAGTGAAAACAATGTCCCACTCCTCTCTTATCACTTCTTCTACCCCCACTCTTCGAACCTTCACCACTCATCCAACTCCTCCTCCAGCATTCCACCACCTCCCACCCCTTTCCCATTACCTCTCCTACCCTCCCCGAACCTCTCCCGCTTCCCCACAACCTCCTCTCAAAATCACCTCCCCAGCATTCCACTTCCTCCCACCACTGTCCCATCACCTCTTTATCCATCCTCGACCCATCCGTACTTCCCCACAACCTCCCCCACTCTCAAAATCACCTCTCCAACATTCCACTTCCTCCCACCACCTTTTCACCTTCCTCGACCCACCCCTACTTCCCCACAACCTCCCCCACTCTCAAATTCACCTCCCCAACATTCCACTTCCTCCCTCCACTGTCCCATCACCTCTTTACCCCTCCTCGACCCACCCCTGCTTCCCCACAACCTCCCCCACTCTCAAAATCACCTACCCAACATTCCACTGCCTCCCACCACTGTCCCATCATCTCTTGATCCGTCCTCAACCCACCCCTACTTCCCCACAACCTCCCCCAATCTCAAAATCACCTCCCCAACATTCCACTTCCTCCCACTACTGTCCCATCACCTCCTTATCCCTCCTCGACCCATCCCTACTTCCCCACAACCTCCCCACTCTCAAAATCACCTCTCCAACATTCCACTTCCTCCCACCACCTCTTCATCCCTCCTCAACCCACCCCTACTTCCCCACAACCTCCCCTCAAATTTACCTCCCCAACATTCCACTTCCTCCCACCACTGTCCTATCACCTCCTTATCCCTCCTCGACCCACCCCTGCTTCCCCACAACCTCCCCCACTCTCAAAATCACCTCCCCAAAATTCCACCCCTCACCACCACTGCTCACTTCCTCCACACTTCCCATCACCTCTTTATCCTTCCTCGACCCACCCCTACTTCCCCACAACCTCACTCTCAAATCACCTCCCCAACATTCCACTTCATCCCTCCACTGTCCCATCACCTCTTTACCCCTCCTCGACCCACCCCTGCTTCCCCACAACCTCCCCCACTCTCAAAATCACCTACCCAACATTCCACTGCCTCCCACCACTGTCCCATCATCTCTTGATCCGTCCTCAACCCACCCCTACTTCCCCACAACCTCCCCCACTCTCAAAATCACCTCCCCAACATTCCACTTCCTCCCACTACTGTCCCATCACCTCCTTATCCCTCCTCGACCCATCCCTTCTTCCCCACAACCTCCCCCACTCTCAAAATCACCTCTCCAACATTCCACTACCTCCCACCACTGTCCCATCACCTCTTTATCCCTCCTCGGCCCATCCCTACTTCCCCACAACCTCCCCACTCTCAAAATCACCTCTCCAACATTCCACTTCCTCCCACCACCCTCTCATCCCTCTCAACCCACCCTACTTCCCCACACCCTCCCCACTCTCAAATTCACCTCCCCAACATTCCACTTCCTCCCACCACTGTCCCATCACCTCTTTATCCTTCCTCGACCCACCCCTACTTCCCCACAACCTCCCTCACTCTCAAATTCACCTCCCCAACATTCCACTTCCTCCCTCCACTGTCCCATCACCTCTTTATCCCTCCTCGATCCACCCCTACTTCCCCACAACCTCCCCCACTCTCAAATTCACCTCCCCAACATTCCACTTCCTCCCCCACTGCCCATCACCTCTTCATCCCTCCTCGACCCATCCCCTACTTCCCCACAACCTCCCCCTCTCTCTAAATCACCCCCCAACATTTCACTACCTCCCACCACTGTCCATCACCTCTTTATCCCTCCTCGACCCACCCCTGCTTCCCCACAACCTCCCCCACTCTCAAATCACCTCCCCAACATTCCACTTCCTCCCACTACTGTCCCATCACCTCCTTATCCCTCCTCGACCCATCCCTTCTTCCCCACAACCTCCCCCACTCTCAAAATCACCTCTCCAACATTCCACTACCTCCCACCACTGTCCCATCACCTCTTTATCCCTCCTCAACCCACCCCTACTTCCCCACAACCTCCCCTCAAATTTACCTCCCCAACATTCCACTTCCTCCCACCACTGTCCTATCACCTCTTTATCCCTCCTCGACCCACCCCTGCTTCCCCACAACCTCCCCCACTCTCAAATTCACCTCCCCAACATTCCACTTCCTCCCACCACTGTCCCATCACCTCTTTATCCTTCCTCGACCCACCCCTACTTCCCCACAACCTCCCCCACTCTCAAATTCACCTCCCAACATTCCACTTCCTCCCACCACTGTCCCATCACCTCTTTATCCCTCCTCGATCCACCCCTGCTTCCCCACAACCTCCCCCACTCTCAAATTCACCTCCCCAACATTCCACTTCCTCCCACCACTGTCCCATCACCTCTTCATCCCTCCTCGACCCATCCCTACTTCCCCACAACCTCCCCCTCTCTCTAAATCACCCCCAACATTTCACTACCTCCCACCACTGTCCCATCACCTCTTTATCCCTCCTCGACCCACCCCTGCTTCCCCACAACCTCCCCCACTCTCAAAATCACCTCTCCAACATTCCACTTCCTCCCACCACTGTCCCATCATCTCTTTATCCCTCCTCGACCCACCCCTACTTCCCCTCAACCTCCCCCACTCTCAATATCACCCCCCAACATTCCACTTCCTCCCACCACTGTCCCATCCCCTCCTCAACCCACCCCTACTTCCCCACAACCTCCCCCACACTCTCAAAATCACCTCCCCAACATTAAACTTCCTCCCATCACCTTTTTACCTTCCTCGACCCACCTAGGGGACTTAATCCACAACCTCCCCCACTATCAACATCCCCCCCCCAGTCGTAAAAGGCTAAAAGGTAAATTAAGTATGCAATAAATCAAATCATCAACGGAAAATGGAAAACTACACACCCCCAACAAACACTCGTCGTTGCCAATTGCAAACTCCCTCGTCCGGTCCCAACTCCGGGGGTGGAAGCAGAGATTGAATCATCTGAAAATGCTGTGTAAAATTAAAGTGTAGGGCTGTTGGAGGATTGGCTTTGTTTTTCCATTTGTGTTGACCTGCCTGGGTTGTGGGTACAATAGTATAAAGAATTAAAGTTTTACTACAAGTAAAGTTTTACTACAAGTCTTTGTTTCAATAAAATTTAGTTATTGTAATGTTCTCATTCTTATTTATTAATGAAAATGATATACCACGTGTCATTATTATTTATTGAAATTTATAAATTACCTAGGTTTTTTTTAGCGGATTTTCTTTTCCTCTTCTCGTTAATAAGAATGATTAGCCAATAATTTTTGCTGATTTTATTTTCCAAATTTATTATTTACGTATTACATAATATTATTTACATATTACCCCTGGAGGTGGGGTTTCCTCCAAAACGAATTAAATTTGATGAATAAGAATGATTCTTTTCTTGTTAAGATTTTTAGTTTTCAAAAGTGCTCAGATTTTTAGGCAAAATAAAAAGTCGATAATCCTGCCAAATTGTTATAGAGTAACTGTGAAAACAAAGTTAATGGCCTCAGTCCATAGCAATGGTTTTAGCTGTAAAATAGAGCCAAGAAATTATAGCTGGTCGTGGTCAAAAGGTATTTTATATATACCTTCTTCTCTCCTAGCTATAATAACCTATAAGTAATAGGTTAATAGCTATAATAACCTATAAGGAATAGGTTAATAGTCTGATAGGTTATTGCTGTTAGGTTTTTTAGGATTTGAGAAGGTTTTTTTTGTTTTGTTTTTTCAAAAAGGTTATAATTTCAAACAGGTTTCACAGTTGTTTGATCTTAGGAGGTGTTAGTTTATATTTTATCCAAAAAATTATTTATAAATCAGGTTTAACCTACAACTAATACATATATATCTACATATTAGTGAATTCAAATAAATTTAGCTAATAAACAATATTAATAAATTTTTTGTGATAGCCTGGAGTGACCCAAACAAAAAAGTTTGATAAGTTAAATGTGCTGACTTATATGTTGCTGATAAAAATTCATTCGAGGAAGCCATTGTTTTAACCTGGCTAAGGTCGTCAATTTGAAAGAAAACGTTGGATTTTATATTAAAAAATTATGGAAAACTCGATTTAAAGCTTTTATGCGAGCAGGGAAGGGAAGGATTAAAATTTGTTGTTGCTATGGAAACGCTTTGATAGACTCAAATTAAATTTTATATGCCCCTATCTATTAGCTGCCCTTAGCAACGCTTTGTTTTTAACCTTATGGTGCTAAATTTTTTTTTAAACAGATGTTGCAGTGAAGCTTGAAAAACCTGAAGATGCCGAGATTAACGAGATCGCGGCTAAAATCAAAGCGCAGAACAAAGCGAAAATGGCGATCGCTATGGTTCAGCAGCAGTCGATGCAACCTCGAGCGAACCAGCCTAGCGGAAGCCAAGGTGCGCTTGGTCTTTTGCTCCGAAATGGAAAGTCGAGCGACGCTCCTAGCCAGGCGGAATCTCAGCCATCCGACTTCACCAGCCAAAGAGGTACAGTTGTCGCCGCTTAATACGGACAAGTTGGGCCCAAACGGTTTTGTCCGGATTAACACAAAATTTAATAAAATGGCATATGGGCATACCTAACACTCATATTTTACTCATTTTTGTTCTTTCGGCCCCACATTTTACATTTATACGCACAAATCAAGCAACTAAAAATTAACAATTTTTTTCGAAGAACGCGCTTTTTATAATTATTTAATGACCAAATTTGTCGGAATTAAGCAAAATTAAATCTGGACATAATAAACCGCGAAAATTACACAGGAAAAGCCTATTTGTATCCGACTCTGCCATTTTGGCCGTGATAAGCTGCGACTACTGTATTTTGTTGTTTTGATCAGTTTGATGGCCCCAAAGCAACTTTAAAAACCCAATTACCTCTCAAAAACCCATTAACCTCGGCTACATTACCCCTAAGATACCTTAGTATTACTACCTACTATTAACTTATAAACTTATAAAGATACCTACTATTACCTGTTGTAGTCAAAGTCACAAGGCTAAAACAAATGAAAATACAGTCATATTCACATTCAAAAAACTTAAGAAATTCATAGGTTTTGAGCATGAATTTGACTAAAATTTATATTTTTTAACCTCTTTTTTGCATGAATTTAAATATGTTCGCATTTAACTTTCATAATTCTCATAAATTCATACGTTTTATGTATGAATTTCTACAAATTCACGAGTTTTATATATGAATCTCTGCAAATTTATACGTTTTGTGTATACATTTCTACAAATTCATACGTTTTTGTGTACGAATTTCTACAAAGTAACAAATAAATTTATGAATTTGATTACAATTTTTAACTTTCTCAAAGAGAAGTTATTGTAATACCGTCGGATTCGGGTTTTTGGGGAAGGGTCTTCCAGACCCCCTAGGGTCAAACTGACTTTTGATCTTTGTCGGACATGACTTTGTCTGTGGTGCCGTCCGTCCGTCGCCTTTTTTTCCGGAACACTTCACGGCCACAATTTTCATCCGATTTTCACGAAATTTTCACACAATCTTCCTTTCGTGGTTATCTTGAAAGTGACGAGAGCGATTTTTGAAATTCGACAAAATGGTGGAGATATGTCTGTCTAAAGTTTGCAAAAATGTGCTACGGGCTTTCTACCGGTCTGATCTTCACCAAATTTTAACCAAATAATCTTCACGTGATCCCGATTAAATTTCATTAACTCATTAGGTAATTAATTATGTAATTAGGTAATTATGACTAATTAACTTAATTTTCCCATTTTCATAAAATTATCACCAAATTCAAGTTATGATTGAAAAAAAATTATTTAATTAATTTATTAACTATTTAGGTAATTATAATGTGTTTGAGTGAAATTAGTCCCATTTTCATAAAATTATCACCAAATTAAAGTTATGATTTAAAAAAAATTTGTTTAAATTATTTTTTTAACTAATTAGGTAATTATAATGTGTTTAAGTGAAATTAGTCCCATTTTCACAAAATTATCACCAAATTCAAGTTATTACTGAAAAAAAAATTTCTATAAATTAATTAATTAGCTAATTAAATAATTATAATGTGTTTGGGTGAAATTTTTGGATCCCCCGAAATCTGTAGACCTTTGAGAAAGTTCTTGTCTCTGGGTTTGTGTATGGATTTCTAGAAATCATAAACTGTACGAATTTCTGCGCATTATCAAAGTAGAGTGCAAGCATATTTAAATTCATCCAAAATAAGGTCAAAAGAAGATTATTTAATAATTGTAGTCAAATTCATAAATTTGTTAATTTCTAATTCATACTAAAATCCTAAGAATTCATATTCATAGTACATTCACTGTATTCATATTCGTATTTTATTTATTTTTATTATTATTATTATTATTTTTTTAGCCTTGTGATTTTATTCATATTCATATTTATGCATTTGAATGCGCCCAACTCTGCCCCAATACCACCCCTGATCCCCATCTCCCAAAATCCTCCATTATCCCATGTGGGAAATCACCCTTCTACACTCTCCCATTAACACTTAAGACATCAGTCATCTCTGTCAACAAATATATTGTATTAAAAAATTGATTTTTTTAGGGAAATATGGCTGGACGTCATTGGGAGGCGAAGACATCCCTTATATCTTACGAGGTGATGACAAATATGTCGCAGTTCGGATGGTGGAGCTCAAAGTACTCGCTAAGTACTTAAATTATTTAAGCCCGGAGCTCTACTCGTGTACAAGCATCAGAAGCTATTACATAACGGATGCTGAGGCAAGGCTGTTTAACGAGATAAATTACAAACACTGCGATTCCAAGTACGGCAGCACTTCCTTCACATCGAAAGATTTAGTCGTCATGTTCGAAGATTCGAAAGAGTTTTACGATTTCCTCGATCTGTGCTACACGAAACTTGTGAATCCTATGAGCCCGGATACGAAAGAAAGGTGCGGTTTTGTGAGAATAAACAAAGACTCGGTTGTCCCATATACGATAAGAGATGGTGAAAAGTTCGTACCGTTGTTTTATTTCGAAGGTGAAACGGACGCGTTGATGAAAAAAGCGGCGACTCTCGGCCCGTGGCATTTGGCATATTTGAAGTTCTGCTGCAAAATCCAGGGCATACGTAATGAACTTTTTTCAAACGACAACTGTAACGTTATTAGCTTAATGGATATTAAATCCTACTTCCCTCCTGGCACCCTCTTCGACGAATATTGGCCACCGAAGCTCCAGTCGGCGTCGCTTCTGGGTAAATCCAATGGGCCACGCCCCAACTGGACATCGGTCGCCGGTCCTTCGCCGCCTGTTTCCAAGTCACACGCTGCAACCCTCATTGCTAGAATGACGAATTCTCAAGCGGCGACAACCAATGGGTGGCAATCATCGCAACCACGCTTTCAGGAGACACTCTCATCTCCTCGCTTAGCCCAAACGGTAATTTAAATTTTTTTTAAAATTAAATCATATGTTAAAAATTAAGAACCAATATGTACTTGCTTTATGGTTTATTTGCCTTTAAAATCACCCAAAATATAAGTAGATACGGATGTCAAAGTACCCTCTTCGGTGAGGAATACATCTCGGAACCAACCCTAGATTTGTCTTCTCCCTTAGAACTTTCTTAGGTATGAAATAAAAAAAATTAAAATTTTCTTGTCGAAAAAGTTAAGAATGGTCCACCCTTTAATGAGGTCGAAAAACGTGTTTTTATATCCCGAAACCGACTTCGGATTCTTGTTTTTTACCATAAAAATGGTCAAAAACCACGATTTGGGTGAAATGAAAGAAATTAAAATTTCAGGTCGAAAAAGTGAAAAAGGGTCCCCCCTTTGGTGAGGCCAATAAAAGTGTTTTTTATATCTCAAAACCGACTTCCGATTCTTGTTTTTTACCCTAAAAATGGTCAAAAACCACTCAGATTCTTGTTTTTCACCCTAAAAGTGGTCAAAAACCACTCAGATTCTTGTTTTTCACCCTTAAAAGTAGTCAAAAACCACTCAGATTCTTGTTCTTCATCCTTAAAGTGGTCAAAAACCACATTTTGAGTGAAAATAAAAAATAAAAAAATTTCAGGCCGAAAAGGGGGACCCCCTTTTTTGAGGTCGAAAAAAGTGTTTTTATATCCCAAAACCGACTTCAGATTCTTGTTTTTCACCCTATAAATGGTCAAAAACCACTCAGATTCTTGTTTTCACCCTTTAAATGGTCAAAAACCACTCAGATTCTTGTTTTCACCCTTTAAATGGTCAAAAACCACTCAGATTCTTGTTTTCACCCTAAAAATGGTCAAAAACCACTCTGATTCTTGTTTTTCTCCTTCAAAATGGTCAAAAACCACATTTTGAGTGAAATGAAATTATAAAAATTTTTAGGTTCAAAAAGTAATGCCTCAAATATGTTCTCCCACTAAGAGCAGACTTTAGACCTAGAGTCCAATTTTCTTTCTATTCTAAGCATAAATTGATCAATTTTCTTTTTCCCCAGGCTAACATGGTGTCGCCTTCTTCAGTGATAAGGGACTCACCAAATACGATGCAGTAAGTACACAAATTTCTTCATTACAAAACTATTAATTGCTTAGGATTAGAAATTTATACTCAAAATTAAGTTGATTTTCTACTTGAAAGTTCAAGAGAAAATTAACTCCATTTTGGGTACATTAAGGCCTTAGGTTCCAAACGTTTTTGTCGACAAAATTTTTATGTTCAAGATAAGAAATTCTCATATTTCATGTCCTTTTCTCCTTTAGTTACCCGTACTATAAGGAGGATTGGTGAGTTTCTTCCTGGTTCCCGTTTTTACTTAGTTCTGGATTATGACTAAGAGATAAAAGTATATTAACAGTATAGTACATATAGTTCAGTCAATCTACGCCAGAATAGGGCAAAATAAATGAAAAATAAGGTATTTTGTTTCTCCACGGGAATGTGTAGGGGTTGGTCTGGTCCCCTGATTTACCAAACCTAAAAAAAAGTTCCGAACTTAAAAAAAAAATTACCCCCACCACTGCTATTGATCGTTAAATTGCTTTTTGAGAGTTGTTTTTAAAAAGTAATTAAATTCTCTACAACTTTTACCTAGTAAACTTTTTGATTAGATGAAGTTTTCCCTCCTTCAGAGGTCAAAATTGAAAATCCCGTTTTTTTGTTGCCTCATAGCTCAGGTACGTTTGGTCCTACAAAAAATCTATTTAGTTCAAAATTGTAGCAAAATTAATAAGCTTTAATTTTGTGCTTATAAGTTTTTCGCCTACTACCTACGGTTTTTGAGATATGGGCGAAAAACCGAAAAAATTCGCTTTGAAACAGCTCCATAAGCCAAATGGCACAGGTTTGACCAACCTCTACAGTCTATACATTCCTTCAGAGTAACAAAAAAATTTCCGGCTTGACTGGACTAATAGTATATGAGGTTGATGGAGGTTACAATAGGTTAACTCTACTTAACCTTTTGGCTTGTATACTGTTTTTATGCTTGCTGCTTGTTAGTAAGGATGCTTTGTAGTTTTTAAAAATTAAATTATAAATTGAAAAGTTTTTGAGTTGCTATAATTTCTGTTTTCATGATTTGCTCAACTAATGTCTGCCCTTAATGTTATTGAATGATGCGATTCTATTTTCTTAATTACATAAATGATAACTTTTTCAGGCCGACGTATACAGCAAATAATATGTCGATCAGTTCTATTATGGGGCCACCACATATGCAGTATAGCAACAATAATGGAAAACATCCGCCGCCTTTGATACCTGTGACGAACACGCCGCGGTATTTCCGGCCTGAATACGTCGACCTTTCTTCTCCGCCGCATTCGCCGCATGGTCGGATAGGACAGCATGTTGACAAGCCAATATATAACGCCGCCACCCAACATTATCAGCAACGGGTCCTCAACAGCAAATCGGCCCCGATACCGGCATCGGCGCTCAACTACAACAATTACCAGTACGCTACCCAGTATGAAGCCCTCCTCCAGCAGAAAAAGATGGAAGCCAAAAAGAAGCAAGAGAAATCAATTAACGGCTGGCATTCGCTTCAACCTATACCGGAGCCAAACTCCCGAGGAAACGGAACCACCCCATATAAAGTAAGATTTCTCCTTTATTTTAGCATCAAATTAACTTTCAATTTTAGTTGCAAAAGGCACTCGTTGTTGATAAAATGGTGCCTTGTATAAACAGCAAGGCAGGAACCTACACCGACCTCATGATGACTGTCTCCGATCTTTTGGGATCATTCTTCCCTCAGATACCATTGGATAAATGCCAGGAGGTCTTGCAAAATGTCTTGCACGTTTCCGTGTATGCCGCTAATAAGTAAGCATATTTTTTCTTAGTTAAAAGGGAAGAATCCAATTTGGGCACTCCATAAAACAAATATCCTAGATAAAATGGCTGTTACCTGCAAAGGTTTGGACACTGCATAAAACAGTGTTGCCACCATCGAGGGCTTCATTATCCCTGTTCCAAATCCGTTTAGTTATGTATCTGCAAAGTTAAAGTTATTTGGGCTCTTCTTATAATCAGTGTTACCACCATTTCAATATCCTGTTCAAATGTAAAAAATTTGGGCTCTGCATAAAACAGTGCTGCCACCATTCTTGGCTATAATAGTCCAAGTCAAATCCCCTTGTTTCAAAGATCAAAGAGCAATTTGGGCCGTCTACAAAAGTGTTGCCACCATTCGGGGCTTCAATATCCCTTTAGTTATCTACCCAATGACAGGGATTTGGGCTCTTCATAAAAACAGTGTTGCCACCATTCTAAACTTGAAAATATCCTAGATAAAATTGCTGTTACCTGCAAAGGTTTGGAAACTGCATAAAACAGTGTTGCCACCATTCAGGGCTTCACTATCCTTGTTCCAAATCCATTTAGTTATCTACAAAGTTAAAGTTATTTGGGCTCTTCTTATAATCAGTCCACCATTTCAAAATCCTGTTCAAATGTAAAAAAAAATAAGGCTCTGCATAAAACAGTGCTGCCACCATTCTTGGCTAAAATATCCCAAATCAAATTCCCTTTGTTTCTAAGATTGATTGGAACACTAAATAAAACAGTGTTGCCCTCCATTCTACATAGAATAATGTTGCCAACATTTTAGCTGCAAAAACAGTGTTGCAACCATTATATCTCTGATTGAAATTCCCTTACCTGAAGGGATCAAAGAGCAGCTTTTTCACTATTAACAGTGTTACCACCATTCTACGACTTAAACCTTTGACCTGTAAAAGGCAAAAAGCAACTTAGGAGTGCATGAAAACAGTGTTGCCACCATTCTATACTTGAATATCTTGGGATCAAATGCCTCTCTTTTGGAGCAAAATTCAAAGGGCGATTAGGGTACTTCATAAAACAGTGTTGCCAACATTCTACACCCAAGTATACCTGTTCAAATGTCCTTTACATGCCAAATTTAAAGAGCACATTGCACACTGGAGTTTTACATAGGTTGAATTAGACACTTGTGTTGTTTTTTGCTAATTTTTCATCTTATCTTTTGTTCCAGTACCATGAAGATGGTGCTTCTTGAAAACAAGAAAATACGTGATATTAACGAAACGGTTGCTCTCATCATGCTCCGTGACGTCATACAGTTTATGCCTCAACTGAAGTAAGTTACCTATGAAAATTCCGTCCGTTTTTTTTTATTTTTTGCATCTTTTAGGTATGTGATGGAAGACCAAAGCGGCGGAAATCCTCCGAAGCGGCCGCGTATCTCCCAAAGCTAGGAATACGCTGCGGTCAGCAATCCCTCTTGCTGGCCGATGGAGCAGGACTGCTTGTCGTGCAACAAACAACATGACATCACCTGGCCTCCCGATTCACGATTCACCCACTACTGGTGAAACGAGTGAACCTTAAAAAAAAAACTTTCATTTTATTATTTATTTTCTCGGATAGAGCATCATTTTTTCGTTACTTATCAGCTATCAAATTACTCCCCCTTCTTTTTTTTTTCTTCTTTTTTTTTCTTTTCTTCCCCCCCCCCCTCTTTTTTTAATTAAATTTTATGTATCAAATAAACATTTATTTACCTAATATGTAACCGTTCCTTTTCTAGACTCATTAATTGTTGTAGAAATTTATTTTTTAGGATGGCAAACTAAACCAGTTTTTAATTTTACTGGATATGTCAATTATAATTTGAATTTTGACTTTTTAAGACAAAAATGGTCAAATTTCAGAATTGTACAGATTCTGACCTCTTTTTAGCGAGTTTATTTTTTATTTTTGTCTAATTTTGACATTAAAACGAGTATTATTTTGTATATAATTGTACATATGTACATATATTTGTTGGTAGAACATAATTTTAAATAAAAAAAAAACTGTTATGCTAAAGTGAATTTTTACAATTTAAGTTATTGAAAAGTTATAGGACGTAATGTAAAAAAAAAATGTTTTTAAAAAATCCTCTTTTATTTGTACATCTTGTTGCCAAAAATTAAGATAGTTTTTTTTATTATAAAATTTATTAATTCCATGAACCTGTTTTTTTTTTTTTAATTTAATTTATTACGAAAATTGGATTCTGATATAAACGAAATGTAAACATCAACACAATTTTGGCCAATAAAAAAAAGCGATTACTGTTCATTTGTTTCTAGCGAAATTTCTTTCCTTTTCTTTGGTTGTTGAATCACAGTGATGACTATTTATCATGGATTTCAAATTGTCATTGTGCATTGCTTAGTTACTGCTCATGGTATATTTCCTTGGTCATCCTACAAATTTCAATGTTTGCTTTCATTTCCGCCATCATCAATCATGTGTTTCGTTATTACCCATCATGCATTGAAGAAGTACCCATCGATATTTTTTCACAAATTCCCCCACTCTCATCAAGATTGTTATAAAATGTTAAGAAATCAAATAACACAGCAAATAAATCATTTGAAAAAGGAATACTACCACACAATCATTAATGATCATAAATCAAACTCTCAAAAAATTTGGAAAACGGTGAATGAGATCACAGGTAAAAAACCTAAGATGGATGTCGATGAAAAAATTTTAAAAAGTTTTAAAAACACTGAAGTGAAAGATATCGCAAATAATTTTGTTAGGACTATGTATGAGGAATTGGATAAAATAAATCATAATTGTAAAGAAGTACATAGTAGCCATGCAAATATTAATGATAATAATAACACTTTTGATATTGGTCATGCTACGGAAGAGGAAGTAATAAAATTGATAAGTAACGCGAGTAAAATGTCTCCAGGGTTTGATAGTATAAGAATAACGAAATTACAAAACAATTTGATTTTATTCTCTAAATTAATTAAAGATCTCATAAATAAAATAATAGATACTGGGATATATCCCTCTATGCTAAAGATTTCTATCATAAGACCTATTTATAAATCGGGGAAATGTAATGAGTATAAAAACTATAGGCCAATTAATATATTGTCAGTGGTAAATAAAATAATTGAAAAGTATGTTGATAATAAAATAACTGAATATTTAGAGACAAATAATTTGATTAACGATAGGCAATATGCGTATAGGCAAAATAAAGTTACAGAACAGCTTCTATTTGAGTTTTGTGACGTGGTAAATAGCAGGCTGCACAATAATCTTTATGGAGTTGGAATTTTTGTTGATTTCTCAAAAGCATTTGAAACTATAGACCATACAAAAATGATAGATAAGTTAAAGCAAGTAGGAATCAAGGGTAAATGTTTAAAACTAATGGAAAATTATTTAAATAACAGGAAAGTTTTAGTTAGAGTCAAGGATTGTGACAGTGAAATTAAGAATATGGGTAAAGGAGTGCCACAGGGTAGCACACTTGGACCAAAACTATACAACATATATACCAATGAAATTAAAAATATAATCAAGGCAGATGAATCGTTTTTTTATGCTGACGATTCGGCATTCTTATCATTCCATAAAGATGTCAATGTGGCGATGGACAGAGCCCAAGAAAGTTTCAATAATTTAGTGAAATGGGCTCATGACATGAAGCTAGTTATTAATTGTAACAAAACTGTGTTCATGGTGTTTGGGATGCCTCAAATGTTGGAAAAGACCAATAAAATGATCAAGGTCATTCATGTGAATGTATGGTGAAGGAGATGGAAAGTGATTGCTCTTGTCCTGTTCTTAAGAAGGTTGAAAAAGTAAAGTATTTATGGTTAACGACAGTGGCCTAAATTGGGATGGGCATATTAAAGGCATATTATTATTACCGCGCGTCCCATTACCCCGCATCCCATTACCGCGCGTCCCATTAAAAAAATTAAAAATCTAGCTAAAAAGGTCCTTTTTTTGTCAATAAAGAAAAGAATCTAGCTAGTAGGGCATATGGTGTCCAAAAAAGGATCAAAAACCACCTAAAAAGGTCCTTTTTTGTCATTAAGGAACAAAATTCAGTTAAAAGGGCCCTTACCGCTCCTCCCATTACCGCGCGTCCCATTACCGCGCGTTCCATTACCGGTCGTCCCATTACCGCGCGTCCCATTAAAAAAAAATTAAAAATCTAGCTAAAAATGACCTTTTTTTGTCAATAAAGAAAAGAATCTAGCTAGTAGGGCATATGGTGTCCCAAAAAAGGATCAAAAACCACCTAAAAAGGTCCTTTTTTGTCATTAAGGAACAAAATTCAGTTAAAAGGGCCCTTACCGCGCTCCCATTACCGCGCGTCCCATTACCGCGCGTTCCATTACCGGTCGTCCCATTACCGCGCGTCCCATTAAAAAAAAATTAAAAATCTAGCTAAAAATGACCTTTTTTTGTCAATAAAGAAAAGAATCTAGCTAGTAGGGCATATGGTGTCCAAAAAAGGATCAAAAACCACCTAAAAAGGTCCTTTTTTGTCATTAAGGAACAAAATTCAGTTAAAAGGGCCCTTACCGCGCGTCCCATTACCGCGCGTCCCATTACCGCGCGTTCCATTACCGGTCGTCCCATTACCGCGCGTCCCATTAAAAAAATTAAAAATCTAGCTAAAAAGGTCCTTTTTTTGTCAATAAAGAAAAGAATCTAGCTAGTAGGGCATATGGTGTCCAAAAAAGGATCAAAAACCACCTAAAAAGGTCCTTTTTTGTCATTAAGGGCCCGCAGGAGTTCGGAAAAAAATATGAATTGACGGTAGTGAGATCTAGCGGATTTATTAAGAAACCAAATGACCTCGGGGCTCGGGGTGACCTTCATTCCACATGGTTGCCGGTTTTCACCATTTTACAATGTTGTCACAAGACATCTTTCGAAATAATATTTTTCTTAATTTTTTCGAATTAGGGGTCCGGTCTAAAACATTATCGACGGCTCTCCCGTCGGACCACCGAACCGGCTGGTTTTAGATATTTTAATTTAATTTTTTAATTTTTTTTTTTTTTTTTTTTTTACGCAAAAAATTTTCTTGTGGACCCCAAAAATATTTTGACCTCAAAATTTTGACTTTTTTTGTTTTCGTTTCTATTACGGCTTGTCGCGTATCAAATCTCACTAAAATCCATCGCGGGTGTCAAAAACGCAGTTTCGACTTCAAAATTACGTCCGGACCCCCAAAAATATTGTAAGGAAATATGACATCAGCTGACAGAAGTCATAGATAGTTCGGCCATGTTTCTTTCTAAAAATTCTTTCTAAATTCTTTACAATTGGTGTCAGAAGTGGGATGAACTCCGCCTACCGAAGAGTGCGAATACTGAAGATGAGAGCATCTACAAACCCAGAACGTTGCAGAAGAGGGGGGCGGACGCAAGGGGAAGAGGATGTATATGGTAGAGCAGCTGAAGAAAAATGGCTCAAGGACGATGATTATCTAGTTGATTACTGTCAGATTTCGGAGCGAAACATCAGTAGAGTTCCTATTGCTGGGATTATGTCGTCATACTCGAAGCAGCTCGAGGTAATGGACCACTCTTGTGATGCGTCGTTCTGGTCGACGTAGGGTGGCATTACTGAAAATGACCTAGTCCTGGTGAGGGAGGAAGACGATGGTCCTAGGGAGGACGAAGACGATGGTCCTAGGGAGGACGAAGATGAGGTCGACGGGAACAAAGACGAAGCCGAAGAGGACGTTTGGCTGGCTGCCCGATTGTGGTAATCGAGGTCAGCAGCTGGTCGCTTGGATTGGCTGGGTGTTGTCGGATTGGCAACCGATCGGTTGAAGAAAAGTGCCATCAGCTATCCCCCCGGATGGATGAAGTGTAAGGAAATATGACATCAGCTGACAGAAGTCATATATAGTTCGGCCATGTTTCTTTCTAAAAATTCTTTCTAAATTCCTAATTAAAAAGAGCCCCTAGTGTCCTAAAAAAGGGGAGCTTCCCGTTACCGTGCGTGTTCAATTTTTGCAGAAAATGGTGAAAATTCTTCCCATGACCAGGCGTGTTTATATTTTTTCCTCAATTGGATTATATCAGTTCCCACTTCCGCGCGTCTGATTATTGGTATTTTTCAAGCCAGTTCTTGTTCGATTTTCACGCAAATACATAACATAAAAAATATTTGTTTGTAATTATGAATTCAACTGAAGATCTCAGCTTTATCGAAAGCGTCAAAGGGAACCCTATCATCGTATACGCAGGTACGATTATTTCAAAATTCGTTTTTTAATTTTTTTGGTGAAGGTGTTGTGAGGAGCCAATACATATATTCAAAATTTTCTTATTGCATAGGGTTACAATACCGGCGCAAAAAAGAGAATAAATCTACGACAAACTGGGAATGCGTAAAAGAAAAATGCAAAGGTATAAAATAATATAGTATAAATAAAATAGTCAAAATAATAATAAAAATAAAATATAGCTAGGCTCACTACAAATAAGGAGAGAACAGAAGTTATTCAAGTATCGGCCCATATATGTAAGCCTGATCCCAGCCAGATCGACGTTAGAAAAGCTGTCCAGCAGGCCAAAAAAAGAGCCAGGGAGGAAATAACAACCCCTATTCCTCAAATATATCAAGAAGAGCTATGCCATGTGAAAGATAGGAGCCTGGGCTCCGTTACTTCGGTACCTTTATTTTCACAAGTGAAATCATCACTGTACCGACATCGGGATCAGGCAGCGGAACCAAAGAAAAAAAGGTACTACTAATGTGCTAGAGTCGTGGCATTCTCGCCTGAAAAACTAGGGGGTCTGGAAGACCCTCCCCCAAAAACTGATTGTTGAAAAACTGATTTAAAAAGCTAAATTTTCGTCCAAAAACTTCAAATTCAACTTACATTTATAAAACCTAATTTTCGTCAAAAAAAACCTGAAAATCAACTTTAAATTGGAAATTTTTTGTCAAAAACCTCAAAATCATCATTATAGAGCAAATATTTTTGTCATAAAACCTCAAAATCAACATTTTTAAAGAATAATTTTGGTCAAAAAAGCTCGAAATCAACATTTATGAAGCCAAATTTTCGTCCAAAAACCTCGAAATCAGCATTTAAAAAGCCAAATTTTCGTCAAAAACCTCAAAATCAACATTTTTAACGCTTAATTTTGCTCAAAAAAACCTCGAAATCAACATTTATGAAGCCAAATTTTCGTCCAAAAACCTCATATTCAACTTACATTTATAAAGCCTAATTTTCGTCAAAAAACCTCAAAATCAACTTTAAAAAGACAATTTTTTGTAAAAAAAAAAACCTCAAAATCATGATTATAAGAGCAAATATTTTTTTCAAAAAATCTCAAAATCGACGTTTTAAGTGCAATTTCTTTTGTCAAAAACCTCAAAATCAACATTTTAAAACAGAAATTTCATTCAAAAACCTCAAAGTTAACATTCAAAACTTGGGGAGGGGGGCAAAGGATTTAATTTGTTTAAAAGGGGTTTGCACTGTGAAAAAGTTTGGAACCTCTGTTTTTGCCAAATATATTTTTCTAAATGCCAATTTTCTGTTAAAAATTTTTGCTCCACGGGCGCCCCCTTAACTGAAGACCCACCCATGCCCTAAGGTCCCAGTCATGCATAAAAAAAAGGTCAAAAACCTCATCTTTCACCGGGAAAAACTCGAATCCAATTGTTTCTTTCAGGGGATAAAGAATAAGTAATCACGATTTAATCATTAATCCAGCAATCAAGCATTTCGATATCCAATTAGGAATGCATCCATCGAGCAGTTTATAAATTGCATGAAATATATTTCATGTAAATCACCGAGAACGTAGCATTAGATTTTTAATACTTCCCATCATGCATCAATTAACAGCAACATCTTACATAAAGTTATTTAAACATAAATTACCTAATTATGATTTATAATTTTATTAATCAAGTAGGTAGTCACCACAAACTTTAAAAAACCAAATAAAGTAAAAAATTTAAAAATAAATTTTAAAAAATTGTGTAAAAAAAAGCAATCCACCCTCCCCTCTCTCGGTGCTTTTCACTCGGAACCCCTTTGGTACCTGCTCCAATATAAATAGTGAGGGGTCGCAATTCCGAAATTCACTAGTAGTCTACCAACTCGCCAGCTACACATCCAGTCAGAAGTATTGAACAAAGTCGACCATTCGCCAGTTAACTACATATCTTGTCTTGTGATAAATCGAACTTCTTCAACGCCATGTCCTCGAAATCGTAAGTCAAGATTTTTTTCCCCCTCACCCTTTATATTAATTATTAAAAGAAACTACTTATTCTGGATTTGGTTTTAATTTAAAACAAATAATAAAATAAATAAATAAAAATAATATTTTTTTTCTCGTTCGCTATTATGTATTTATTTTTATTTTTATTTTATTTTTTCACACAAAAAAAAAATCAGCTAGAAAGGTTCTAGTAGTTCTAGTAGTTTTAGTTTGGTTATAGTAGAAACCCAATATTTGCTTTTAAATTCCAGATGAAATCAAAAACCGACTTAGGTCAAAAATCCCCACTTCTCGTTAAAAAACAGAATTGTTAATTTTTTTAAAAATTATGCCCTCAGCCTTTTTTAGTCAACCGTTGAATTTTTCGACCTTTTTTCCGTAAATCGATTTCCCCCTTAGTTTTGCATGTCTCCGGAAATCCAGTTTTCCAACTAAGTATTTAGCTTTAGTTTAAAATTTAGAGCGTTTTTAAAACTTTATTTTTTTTCTTTCTTCTAGAAACGAAATGACCGATCTGAGCAAAACTTTTGCCAAAAATTGCTCCGTCGCAAAAAACGAGAGCAGGGACGACAGGAAGGCGGCGAACGGGATCATACACCAACTACTGACTACGAAAAACCCGCCAAAAGATGTAAAAGAATTGGAACAATTCTACAACAAAAACGGTTACTAGTTGTAATATAATATACATATGTATACTTGACGTACTACTTATACTAGATGTAATATAAATATAATATGTAATTTAATAATAAATTTTTGTCTTTTTAAAAATTTTATTTTATTTTTTACCCTAATTAAGGTAACCTTATTATTTTAAGTATTGAGTTAAAAATTATATTTGGCAATGGACAATAAAAAAGCCTCGAGAAGCAGCGGATTTCCTCTGGAAAAGCCTTCCCAAATCCAACCTTTGATATACAGGGTGTCAACTTACCAGCGTCCCCCCAGGTAATATAGAAAACGGTGACGATAGAGAAAAAAAGTTAAATAATAACTCACTTTTATTTTTGATATAGTTTCTGAAAGTATTGAGTTTTTTTGGGTTTTCGAACCAGAAAGCCAAAATAATTTTTCTATCTCGCTTGGACGAAGGAGCAGAAAAAAAGTTAGATCGTAACCTACCCCCCCTATTTTGGCCCCAAAAATCAAAATATGATGACCGCTTTGACCCTGCTCTTAAACTGTAGTTAAAACGAGCGAAAATTAATTTTTTTGAAAGTTGACTAAAACGATATGGATTCCCATGTGAAATTGCATGAGGAATGCAATTGAATAATTTAAAAAATTCTAGGGCTATTATTTCTTGAGTTATCACCAAAAAACCACTTTAAAGTAAGAAAACTACCTAAGGAAAATTTTTCCCGGGCAAAACAATATTATATCCGAACTGAGCACCCCAAAAAACCTAGAGAAATCAATTTTTAAGAAGATTTAAAATGAAATTTTAGGTATTTTTTTCTTCTGTTCTGTGATTTTGCGCAGAAATGGACAAAAATCGGCATATTTTATGAGTTTACGAAAGTTAAATGCCAAAAACATTTTCTTTCTTGTATTTTGTCAATTGGGAAGAAATCGACCAAAATTGGGAAGGAAAATTTTATTTTTATTCTACATTCAGTCGTAAAATATGCCGATTTATGTCAATTTCTCCCCAAAATCACTGAGAGGAAGAAAACAAATTTTTTCATTTCAAATCTTCTTAAAAATTGATTTCTCTAGGTTTTTTGGGGTGCTCAGTTCGGATATGAGGTTGTTTTTGGTAAGGAAAGTTTTCCTCAGGTAGTTTCCTTACTTTAAAGTGGTTTTTCAGTAGTTTTTTGGCGATAACTCAAGACCAAAATAGTTACGATTTAACTTTTTTTTTCTGCTCCTTCGTCCAAGCGAGATAGAAAAATTATTTTTGCTTTCCGGTTCAAAAACTCAATACATACATTCAGAAACTACATCAAACATAATGGTGAGTTACCATTTAACTTTTTTCTCTATCGTCAACCGTTGACCGCTCTATTGTCAAAGGTTGATTTTGAGGTTTATGACCAAAAATTGTCTCTTGAAACCCTTATTTGGCAAAAAAAAATGATGTTTTTGAGGTTTTTTACAAAAAAAATTTTTCTCTAAAATATATGCGAAGTTTTTTAGACAAAATGATGGTTTTGATCAAAACTTGGCCCTCAAAACCTTGATTTTGAGGTTTATGATGAAAAATTATCGCTTGAAACCTGTAATTTTGAGATTTTTTGACGATTTGGCTTTATAAATGTTGATTTCGGTTTTTTTTTAATGAAAATTTGGCTCTTAAAACCTTGATTTTGAGGTTTTTGACAAATGCTGTTAGGTAAGGAGGAAATAAATGACGATTTTCTTTTTATAATTTTTATTTAAGAAGAAAACGTAATATTATACAAATCGTAATATTATTCATTATATTATAGGGAATAAAATTTTCCCTTAAAACAAAATTTCTCAAGTATTTCATCGTTAGTGATCGTATTTTTCTTTTTTTCAAAAAAAGGTCTAATTTTAGGTACGAAATATCGAATTCCTGTGCATAACATTTACAATACAGATATTGACAAAAATAGGCATATTTGACGACCAATTGACAAAATTCGAGAATGAAAATTTTTTTTGCATTAAACTTTCATAAGCTCATAAAATATGCCTATTTTTGTCGATTTCTGCCCAAAATCACTGAAAAGAAAAATTTTCATTTTAAATCTTCTTAAAAATTAAAGTCTACGGTAGCCGTTTCCCGGGAAGTGGTATCCCCTAAAAAAGAATTACAATCGGAAAATGCAGTTGAACTATTTAAACCGGTTTTTGAGTCTATTCATTTTTTCCATATTGAATATTCTCCATCTAGTCCTTTCTTTCTTTTTTAGCGATTTTATTTTATTCGACTTAACGGAATTTGGGAAATGGAAATACCTAATGTGTATATCATTTATAGCCTATAATTCGTATATTTCAGCTTGTCTAAACCCATTATGTAGTTTTATGAATTATTCATTTTGCCCAAACCTATTGTGTTTTTCTGGGATTTGCCCAAACTCAAACCCCCCGAATATTAAATACAGACGAAATAAACAGACTCAAAAACACATTTACCTATTATAGTTAGGAAATGTCTGCTTTTTGGACAATGTAGGTATTAAATAGCAGGGGCGGTCTGGGACCTTAGGGTGTGGGTGGGATTTCAGTTAAGGGGGTGCCCGGATGGGTGGGGGGGGGGCAAAAATTTTAACAGAAAATTGGCATTTAGAAAAATATATTCAGCAAAAAAAGAGGTTCCCAAACTTTATCACAGTGCGCCCCTCTTTTAAACAAATTAAATCCTTTGTCCCCCCCCAAAGTTTTGAATGTTAACTTTGAGGTTTTTGAATGAAATTTGGGTTTTAAAATGTTGATTTTGATGTTTTTGACAAAAGAAATTGCACTTAAAACGTTGATTTTGAGATTATTTGACAAAAATATTTGCTCTTATATCATGATTTTGAGGTTTTTGACAAAAAATTGTCAATTTAAAGTTGATTTTGAGGTTTTTTGACGAAAATTAGGCATCATAAATGTTGATTTCAAGGTTTTTTTTGACGAAAATTAGGCTTTAATGTAAGTTGAATATGAGGTTTTTGGACGAAAATTAGGCATCATAAATGTTGATTTCAAGGTTTTTTTTTTTTTTGACGAAAATTAGGCTCTAATGTAAGTTGAATATGAGGCTTTTGGACGAAAATTAGGCATCATAAATGTTGATTTCGAGGTTTTTTTACCAAAATTAAGCTTTAAAAATGTTGATATTGAGGTTTTTGACAAATTTTTGGGGATATTTGCTTAAAAAAAAAAAAATCATGAGCTTTCCCACACTTGGGACGGCTCACGCCCCCCAGTTTGGAGCCAATGAGCAAAAATAACGCTAAAAAAAACTGACCCGGGGGGGCGCCGCCTCTATGTATCCATTGGGGGGGGGGGCGCGGGTTGGTTCTGTCCGCCCCTGTTAAATAGGGCTACAAATTGCCACTAGCCCGGTTTCCATATCATAAAAATTAAGGGTTTTTAGCTGATTTTCGAAAAAACACAAAAAAAAACCTTCAAACCTTTAATTAAACCTTAAAACCTTAAAAACCTTTTAAAAATACCTAAAACCTTTAATTAAACCTTTCAAGAATTTTTTTAGCGGATTTTTTTTATTGATGTATTTAATGAATGAATTAAAAATTTTTTATATCATTGTTATTGCCGATCAGGGCGAGTGTGAGTAGTGTGTTGATGATTTCTTAGCCATTTTAGCTTGAAAATTAACTAAAATAGTTTTTTGACCTTTCTGATTTCTTAAGCTTTTAGTCCATATGGAAAAACAGGAATTATGTTTTTAAGTTTTTCCATTTAGGTATATTTCTAAAGAATTAAGGGAATATCCGGCCCTTGACAATTGACTGCCTTTCTAATTTTCTTACCTGGTCGGGTGATAACGGGACGCAGGAGGTCCTACAAAGGCGTTCATTTTGGGTTTTTCCGATTTACAAAGAATAAAAGAAGGATAATCTTCTCAAAGGTTACTAATTGTCAGGTCTTCGAGATTTATTGACTTCGTCCGTTGCAAAAGGGTATTTTTAATTATTTTTAGGTTTTTCAAATATCGCAGGGCAACCACCTATTCTTCATTTTTGCAACAAAAAAATTTGAATTTTGTTTTTATGTAAGTTTTTTAAATTTTATTATAAACAAGATACTGGTCAACTGGAGGACAAAACCTCTCCAGCCTCACCAAGAAAAAAAAACTCATCGTCGTTATAGTCTTACTTATCGTTAGATTTAGAATGGTTATGCTAACATTCAAGACAGTTCGGAATTGCGGGTTTTGACGAGGAATGTTGAGAGTTAGGGGGGTTAAACGAGCTCACCACGTTTCATTATGGTATTGAGAATCAAAAATAAATAATAATCTTAGGGCCAATGGACAGGGGCGGATCGGGCCGCCTGGCAACCCTCGAGGGCCGGTGAGGGCCAATTTTTCTTCTTTTAAACTAAAATAAGAGCAAAAAAAAGCTGAAAGAGCAAAAAAATTCGAGGTACTGAAACATTTCACTGGGGCCTGGGCTATTCCAGAAGAAATGGAGGTTTTAAGAGTTAATTTTTCGTCGAGGTTTTTGACGAAAATTTGGCACTTAAACCTTTGATTTTAAGGTTTTTGAACGAAAATTAGGCTTTACAAATGTTGATTTTGCGGTTTTTGAAGAAACATTGGCTCTTAAAATGTCAATTTTAAGGTTATTGAAGAAAATTTGGCTCTTAAAACCTTGATTTTGAGATTTTCGACGAAAAAAGGCTTTTAAAACTTTTATTTTGAGGTTTATGGACGAAAATTGGGCTCTTGACACTTTCATTTTGAGGTTTTTAGACGAAAATTAAGCTTTACAAAGGTTGATTTTGAAAAAATATTTGCTCTTAAAATGTCAATTTTAAGGTTTTTGACGAAAAAAAGGCTCTTAAAACTTTGATTTTGAGGGTTTTTAAAGAAAAATAGGTTCTTAAAATGTCGACTTGAAGGTTTTTGATGAAAATAAGCGTTAAAATATGTTCAGAAAGAGAAGAAAAACTAAATTTTTAGGGGATATTTGGAAATGAGAGAAAAAAAAAAAAAAAAAAAAGGCCGGTCTAGTGGATGCGCCCGGTGGACCGAAAACGGCCGATCCGCCCCTGCCAATGGAGTTGTAATATTGGGTCGCCAGAATATTCAAAACGTAATTAGTGACGTCATCAAAAGAATGGAAATCATCGTTAGGTCATTTAAATTCAGAACTAAAATTATTCTCATGCACTAAAACCTAGCGGGTACACGAACTTCGAACCGAAAATGAACCAAAGAATCGAATTTTTCCTTCAGTTATCTGTTTTTCATAAGTAATAGATTTAAAAATTGATCACAAGTTTGAAGAGACGGTAGAAATGTGCCGTTTTTGTCCAAAAACCCTTAAACTGTTCAAATTGGAATAGGGTAGGACAGACACAGTGGGATCACAGTGGGACAGAACTGGATTTATTGTTTCAAAAAACTGTAACTCCCGACGCAATTAAATTTGAGACGCCAGACTACCACCAATTTCTTCGTAAATGGTTCCTCTTTAAACTTTTATAAGGACAATATGATGGGTGCGCATTAACTGGTTTAAAAACTGAGTTGAAGTTAATTTTTTTTGTGTTTTTTAGAAAAACGGCTGTAAAACGCCTAATTTTTATGATATCGAAACCGGGCGAGTGGCAATTTGTAGCCCTAGTTAATACCTACATTGTCCAAAAATGAGAAATTTCCTAACTATAATAGAAAAAATTTTATGACTGAATTTATGAAATTAACTTCAACTCAGTTTTTAAACCAGTTAATGCGCACCCATCATATTGTCCTCATAAAAGTTTAAAGAGGAACCATTTACGAAGAAATTGGTGGTAGTCTGGCGTCTCAAATTTAATTGCGTCGGGAGTTACAGTTTTTTGAAACAACAAATCCAGTTCTGTCCCACTGTGGGGCGGATCGGGCTACCGAGCTCTTAAAATGTCAATTTTATGGTTTTTGACAAAAGTTATCACCAAAAAACAGCTGTTACAACTAAGTAAATTACCCCAGGAAACATTTTCTCGTCAAAAACAACATTTTCGTACTCAGCATCCCCAAAAACGTTAAGGTTTTATCAAGATTAAAAAATAATTTTTTTTCCCTTAGTTTACATTTTATTCCCATCACCGACTGTATAAATATTATAAAGCGTGTGTAATTAAATAATAATAGATATTGGCAAAAATTAATTTTACTAAGAGAATCCTCGCCATCATAAAAATTTACCGAGCTAGGTTGTCGCTTGTCAGTAAGGTGTACCCAAATGGGCGATAGCATTGTTTGAATTTACCCGGATGGGAACCGCCCATTTTGTCTGTGCATTTTCTGATTTATTAAAAACTTTTTTTATTTATTTTCCGATTGTAATTCGATGTTTGGGAGTAACACTTCCCGGGAAAGGGGTTCCGTAGACCAGGGGCGGACATAAACCTCCTTTTGGTCAAAAAACCTCGAAATCAACATTTATAAAGCCAAATTTTCGTCAAAAACCTCAAAATCAACTTTTAAAAAGTTAAATTTTCGTCCAAAAACCTCAAATTCAACTTACATTTATAAAACCTAATTTTCGTCAAAAAAAAAAAACCTTGAAATCCACATTTATGATACCTACCTAATTTTCGTCAAAAAACTTCAAAATCAACTTTAAAATGACAATTTTTTGTAAAAAAAACCTCAAAATCATGATTATAAGAGCAAATATTTTTTTCAAAAAATCTCAAAATCGACGTTTTAAGTGCAATTTCTTTTGTCAAAAACCTCAAAATCAACATTTTAAAACCCAAATTTCATTCAAAAACCTCAAAGTTAACATTCAGACCTTTGAAGGATTTAATTTTTTGTAAAAGGGGTTCGCACTGTGAAAAAGTTTGGGAACCTCTGTTTTTGCCAAATATATTAGATAAAGAATAAGTAATCACGATTTAATCATTAAGCCAGCAATCAAGCATTTCGATATCCAATTAGGAATGCATCCATCGAGCAGTTTATAAATTGCATGAAATATATTTCATGTAAATCACCGAGAACGTAGCATTAGATTTTTAATACTTCCCATCATGCATCAATTAACAGCAACATCTTACATAAAGTTATTTAAACATAAATTAATTATGATTTATAATTTTATTAATCAAGTAGTCACCACAAACTTTAAAAAACCAAATAAAGTAATAAAATTTAAAAATAAATTTTAAAAAATTGTGTAAAAAAAAAGCAATCCACCCTCCCCTCTCTCGTTGCCTTTCACTCGGAACCCCTTTGGTACCTGCTCCAATATAAATAGTGAGGGGTACCAATTCCGAAATTCACTAGTAGTCTACTAACTCGCCAGCTACACATCCAGTCAGAAGTATTGAACAAAGTCGACCATTCGCCAGTTAACTACACATCTTGTCTTGTGATAAATCGAACTTCTTCAACTTCATCATGTCATCAAAATCGTAAGTCAAGATTTTTTTTCCACCTCACCCTTTATATTAATTTTTAAAGGAAACTACTCATTCTGGATTTGGTTTTAATTTAAAAAAAAATAAAAAATAATAAAATAAATAAATAAAAAAAAATTTTTTTTTTCCTGGTTCGCTATTATGTATTACCTAATTTTTATTTTTATTTTATTTTTTATCCAAAAAAAATCAGCTAGAAAGTTTCTAGTAGTTCTAGTAGTTTTAGATTGGTTCTAGTAGAAACCCAATATTTGCTTTGAAATTCCAGATGAAATCAAAAAACCGACTTAGGTCAAAAATCCCCACTTCTTCTCGTTAAAAAACAGAATTGTTAATTTTTTTTTAAAAAGGCGACGCGTTGGCTGAGGGGTACCGTTCCCGCCTCAGGTGCCAAAGGTCCCGGGTTCGGGGCTCTTCGGGTCGCTGTTGTGTAGTAGGTTTTTTCGTGTTAAAAATTATAGATAAATAACACATGCTTAGAACGGTCGTCCACGACACCTAATTTGGTAGTTGGACGTTAAGCCCGAGTCAGAAATGTCTATGTATGCAGCTGACTGTGTTATTTATTTATTTATTTATATTATTATAATTTTTTTTAGCGGATTTCCGTAGGAAAGTAGGCTATTGAGGTGGTCGTCACGGAGGCTCCCAGGCTAGAGGCTTATATATTCGTGATCAGGAAGCTCTGGGGATCACAAAAATATAGGATGTTCCTTTCATGTTTTATATATATATATATATATATATATATATATATATATAATAATATATATATATATTATATATATAGTATATATATATATATATATATATATTATATATATGTACATGTTCATCGCATAACTAGAGCAATTTTGGCATGAGGTTGATGAAACTCTGTATTTAGGGCCTAAAAAAATTGAGAAGGAAACCTATTGAAAATGGCTTGAATCGAGCAAGCGGTTCTGGTACTTCGCTTAGGGCATAAAAGGCATTTTCGTGATTTTCTCGGAACCTGAAGGTTTGAGATGGTTGAAAATCGTGACGGGAAAGTCCTAGGGGCCGAGGATCATAGTTAATAGCAGTTCAAATCTCAAAATCGGTTCTGGGACTTGGCTAAGGGGCCTAAATGGAATTTCCTAAATGGAATTCCTAAATGGAATTCTAAATGGAATGTGATTTCTTCGATACCGTAAAGTTTGAGATGGTTGGAAATGGTGACGGAAATATATTATGGCCCGAGGACCATAGTAGAAGACAGTTGGAATCGCCTAAGCGGTTTTGGGACTCTCCTGAGGGACTTAAATGGAATTTCGTCATTTTAGGAAATAAGAGCAGGAGATGGTCGAAATCGATTATAGGAGCTGCTCATGAACAGAGAATTCACATTTGACAACAGATCAAGCCCGCATACGAACGAGGAAGTTACTTCTTAGGGCATTGATGAAATTTATTTTAGAATTTGAACTTTGTGGCGGTGAAAATCACGTGGTTTAATGGAAATATACTGAGCCATAGGCTTTGAAAATTTTTCGCTGATTTCTAGAGGAATTTAAGCTATTGCGCGTCGGTGCGATGGAGGCTCCGGGCTCAGAGACCCCATTTCATTATTTTACTGTGGTGGCGATAACCAGGACATCAAAGATAGGCTTGGGGAAGGCCTTTCCGGAGGAAATCCGCTGCTTCTCGAGGCTGCCTCGAGGCTTTTTTAAATTATGCCCCCAGCCTTCTTTAGTCAACCCTTGAATGTTTCGACCTTTTTTCCGTAATTCGATTTCCCCCTTAGTTTTGCATGTCTCCGGAAATCCAGTTTTCCAACTATTTAGCTTTAGTTTAAAATTTAGAGCGTTTTTAAAACTTTATTTCTTTTCTTTCTTCTAGAAACGAAATGACCGATCTGAGCAAAACTTTTGCCCAAAATTGCTCCGTCGCAAAAAACGAGAGCAGGGACGACAGGAAGGCGGCGAACGGGATCATACACCAACTACTGACTACGAAAAACCCGCCAAAAGATGTAAAACAATTGGAACAATTCTACAACAAAAACGGTTACTAGTTGTAATATAATATACATATGTATACTTGACGTACTACTTATACTAGATGTGATATAAATATAATAATAAATTTTTGTCTTTTTAAAAATTTTATTTTATTTTTTACCCTAATTAAGGTAACCTTATTATTTTAAGTATTGAGTTAAAAATTATATTTGGCAATGGACAATAAAAAAGCCTCGAGAAGCAGCGGATTTCCTCTGGAAGAGCCTTTCCAAATCCTACCTTTGATATACAGGGTGTCAACTTACTAGTGTCCCCCCAGGTAATATAGAAAACGGTTGACGATAGAGAAAAAAAGGTAAATGGTAACTCACTTTTATTTTTGATATAGTTTCTGAAAGTATTGAGTTTTTTTGGGTTTTCGAACCAGAAAGCCAAAATAATTTTTCTATCTCGCTTTGACGAAGGAGCAGAAAAAAAAGTTAAATCGTAACACCCTATTTTGGCCCAAAAAAAGCCAATTATGATGACCGCTTTGACCCTGCTCTTGAACTGTAGTTAAAACGAGCAAAAATTCATTTTTTTCAAAGTTAACTAAAACGATATGGATTAACATGTAAAATTGTATGAGGAATGCAATGGAATAATTTAAAAATTTTAGGACTATTATTTCTTGAGTTATCACCAAAAAACCATTGAAAAACCTTTTTAAAGTAAGAAAACTACCTAATTATATTCGAACTGAGCACCCCAAAAAACCTAGAGAAATCAATTTTTAAGAAGATTTAAAATGAAAAAAATTTTTCTTCTTTTTAGTGATTTTGGGCAGAAATTGACAAAAATCGGCATATTTTATGAGTTTACGAAAGTTAAATGCCAAAAACATTTTCTTTCTTGTATTTTGTCAATTGGGAAGAAATAAAATGAAAAAATTTTTATTCTACATTCAGTCGTAAAATATGCCGATTTATGTCAATTTCTCCCCAAAATCACTGAGAGGAAGAAAACAAATTTTTTCATTTCAAATCTTCTTAAAAATTGATTTCTCCTGGTTTTTTGGGGTGCTCAGTTCGAATATTAGGTTGTTTTTGGTAAGGAAAGTTTTCCTCAAGTAGTTTCCTTACTTTAAAGTGGTTTTTCAGTCGTTTTTTGGTGATAACTCAAGAAACAATGGTCCTAGAATTTTTTAAATTATTCCATTGCATTCCTCATGCCATTTCATATGGGAATCCATATCGTTTTAGTCAACTTTCAAAAAAATTAATTTTAGCTTGTTTTAACTACAGTTTAAGAGCAGGGTCAAAGTGGTCATCATATTTGGCTTTTTTGGGCCAAAATAGTTACGATTTAACTTTTTTTTCTGCTCCTTCTTCCAAGCGAGATAGAAAAATTATTTTGGCTTTCCGGTTCGAAAACTCAAAAAAAACTCAATACATTCAGAAACTTCATCAAAAATAATGGTGAGTTACCCTTTAACTTTTTTCTCTATCGTTGACCGCTCTATTGTCAAAGGTTGATTTTGAGGTTTATGACCAAAAATTGTCTCTTGAAACCCTTATTTGGCAAAAAAAAAGATGATTTTGAGGTTTTTGACAAAATGTCTCTAAAATTCATGCGAAGTTTTTTAGACAAAATGATGGTTTTGATGAAAATTTGACCCTCAAAACCTTGATTTTGAGGTTTTTGACAAATGCTGTTAGGTAAGGAGGAAATAAATGACGATTTTCTTTTTATAAATTTTTATTTAAGAAGAAAACGTAATATTATACAAATCGTAATATTATTCATTATAGGGAATAAAATTTTCCCTTTTAACTTAGACTAAATTGACAAAAAATATGCTAGTGAACAGCCATAAGAAAACAAAATTTCTCAAGTATTTCATCGTTAGTGATCGTAATTTCAATTTCAAATCTTCTTAAAAATTGATTTCTCCTGGTTTTTTGGGGTGCTCAGTTCGAATATTAGGTTGTTTTTGGTAAGGAAAGTTTTCCTCAAGTAGTTTCCTTACTTTAAAGTGGTTTTTCAGTCGTTTTTTGGTGATAACTCAAGAAACAATGGTCCTAGAATTTTTTAAATTATTCCATTGCATTCCTCATGCCATTTCATATGGGAATCCATATCGTTTTAGTCAACTTTCAAAAAAATTAATTTTAGCTTGTTTTAACGGGCGGTACACGATAGGGGAAATGAGACCTCAAAAGCAACACGATAGGGGAAAAAAAAAGACACGATAGGGGAAAGGATTTTTTAAAAAAACAACACTTTAGGGGAACGATTAAGTTTTTTGAAAACGACACGATTGGGGAACCAATTTTCCTTCCCACTTAACCAGACTTAGGACTGGCTACGACCCTAGCGTAGGTGTGGTTAAAAATTTGTTGATTGGATCAACTTGTCAATTTTTACACGTTATTTTAACTGTTGCCATCAGGGTGCTACTTTGTAAGATACATTTTTCAAATACCTCAGGCTGTCGTTCACTTTCAGTTAATAGAGAAATATGGCAATTCATAATTTTACGAGAAACTGTATAAACTGACCGTGACTCGGAGATAAGGCTTGACGAAGCCGGTAAATGGAATTTAGACCTTTGTCCCCTATGGTGTTGTTTTTAATTTCCCCGATCGTGTTCTTTTTCTAAAGGCGTCTAACGACTCTTTTTCCCCTATCGTGTTACGCCCGTTTTAACTACAGTTTAAGAGCAGGGTCAAAGTGGTCATCATATTTGACTTTTTTGGGCCAAAATAGGGGGGGTTACGATTTAACTTTTTTTTCTGCTCCTTCTTCCAAGCGAGATAGAAAAATTATTTTGGCTTTCCGGTTCGAAAACTCAAAAAAAAACTCAATACATTCAGAAACTTCATCAAAAATAATGGTGAGTTACCCTTTAACTTTTTTCTCTATCGTTGACCGCTCTATTGTCAAAGGTTGATTTTGAGGTTTATGACCAAAAATTGTCTCTTGAAACCCTTATTTGGCAGATGATTTGAGGTTTTTGACAAAAGTCTCTAAAATTCATGCGAAGTTTTTTAAGACAAAATGATGGTTTTGATGAAAATTTGACCCTCAAAACCTTGATTTTGAGGTTTTTGACAAATGCTGTTAGGTAAGGAGGAAATAAATGACGATTTTCTTTTTATAATTTTTATTTAAGAAGAAAACGTAATATTATACAAATCGTAATATTATTCATTATAGGGAATAAAATTTTCCCTTTTAACTTAGACTAAATTGACAAAATTTTCGACTTAACGGAATTTGGGAAATGGAAATACCTAATGTGTATATCATTTATAGCCTATAATTCGTATATTTCAGCTTGTCTAAACCCATTATGTAGTTTATGAATTATTCATTTTGCCCAAACCTATTGTGTTTTTCTGGGATTTGCCCAAACTCAAACCCCCCGAATATAAATACAGACGAAATACTGACTCAAAAACACGTTCACCTATTATAGTTAGGAAATTTCTTCTCGGACAATGTAGTATTAAATAGCAGGGGCGCGACTGCCGCGACCTTAGGGTCTGGGTGGGTTTTCAGTAAGGGGGTGCCCGGATGCAAAAATTTTAACAGAAAAATTGGCATTTAGAAAAATATATTCGCAAAACAAAAGAGGTTCCCAAACTTTATCACAGTGCGCCCCTCTTTTAAAACAAATTAATCCTTTGTCTAAAGTTTTGAATGTTAACTTGAAGTTTTTGAATGAAATTCGGGTTTTAAAATGTTGATTTTGAGGTTTTTGACAACAGAAATTGCACTTAAACGTTGATTTTGAGATTATTTGACAAAAATATTTGCTCTTATATCATGATTTTGAGGTTTTGACAAAAAATTGTCAATTTAAAGATGATTTGAGGTTTTTTGACGAAAAATTAGGCATCATAAATGTTGATTTCAAGGTTTTTTTGACGAAAATTTAGGCTCTATGTAAGTTGAATATGAGGCTTGTGACGAAAATTAGGCATCATAAATGTTGATTTCGAGTTTTTTGACCAAAATTTGACTTTTAAACGTTGATTTAAAGGTTTTTTGTACGAATTAATCTTTTAAAATGTTGATTTTGAGTTTTTTACGAATTTTTGGGGATATTTGCACACAAAAATAAAAATCTTGACCTTTCCCACACTGGGGACAGCTTACGCCAACCAGTTTAGGAGCCACTGAGCAAAAATAACGCTAAAAACTGACCCGGTGCGCCGCCTCTATGTCTTCACGCGCGCGCGGGGTGGGTTCTGTCCACTCGGGCCAGTTTTAGCTTGAAAATTAACTAAAATAGTTTTTTGACCATTCTGATTTCTTAAGCTTTTAGTCTACTTGGAAAAAAGAGGAATTATGTTTTTAAGTTTTTCATTTAGGTATATTTCTAAAGAATTACGGAATATCCGGCCCTTGACATTGACTGCCTTTCTAATTTTCTTACCTGGGTCGGGTGATAACGGGACGCAGGAGGTCCTACAAAGGCGTTCATTTTGGTTTTCCGATTACAAAGAATAAAAGAAGGATAATCTTCTCAAAGGTACTAATTGTCAGGTCTTCGAGATTTATTGACTTCGTCCGTTGCAAAAGGGTATTTTTAATTATTTTTTAGGTTTTTCAAATATCGCAGGGCAACCACCTATTCTTCATTTTTGCAACAAAAAATTTGAATTTTTGTTTTTATGTAAGTTTTTTAAATTTTTATATAAACAAAATACTGGTCAACTGGAGGACAAAACCTCTGCAGTCTCACCAAGACTCATCGTCGTTATAGTCTTACTTATCGTTAGATTTAGAATGGTTATGTAACATTCAAGACAGTTCGGAATTGCGGGTTTTGACGAGAATGTTGAGAGTTAGGGGGGTTAACGAGCTCACCACGTTTCATTATGTATTGAGAATCAAAAATAATAATAATCTTAGGGCCAATGGACAGGGGCGGATCGGCCGCCTGGCAACCCTCGAGGGCGTGAGGGCCAATTTTTCTTCTTTTAAACTAAATATAGAGCAGCTGAAAGAGCAAAAAACTCGAGGTACTGAAACATTTCACAGGGGCCGGGCTATTCCAGAAGAAATCGAGGTTTTAAGAGTCTCATTTTTCGTCGAAAAAACTTCGAAATCGAGGTTCCTAAGAGTTATATTTTAGCCGAATTTTAAGAGTTAATTTTTCGTCGAGGTTTTGACAGAAAATTTGGCTCTTAAACCTTTGATCTAAGGTTTTTGGACGAAAATTAGGCTTTACAATGTTGATTTTGAGGTTTTTGAGAACACACATTGGCTCTTACAAATGTCAATTTTAAGGTGTTTTGACGAAATATTTGGCCTCCTAAACCTTGATTTGAGGTTTTGACGAAAATTTGGCTCTTAAACCTTTGATTTTAAGGTTTTTGGACGAAAATTAGGCTTTACAAATGTTGATTTTGAGGTTTTTGAAGAAAAATTGGCTCTTAAAATGTCAATTTTTAGGTTTTTGAAAAAAATTTGGCTCTTAAAATGTTGATTTTGAGATTTTCGACGAAAAAAGGCTTTTAAAACTTTGATTTGGAGGTTTATTGACGAAAATTGGGCTCTTAAAACTTTGATTTTGAGGTTTTTAGACGAAAATTAAGCTTTACAAATGTTGATTTTGAAAAAAAAATTCGCTCTTAAAATGTCAATTTTAAGTTTTTTAACCAAAAAAGGCTCTTAAAACTTTGATTTTGATGGTTTTTAAAAAATGATTGGCTCTTATAATGTCGATTTTAAGGTATTTGATGAAAAATATCGTTAAAATAAGTTCAGAAAGGTATGAAATAATAATAATAAAAAAAAAAATGAAATTTTGTAAAAAGAAAAAGAAAATAAAAGGCTTATCAATCAAAATCAATCAATCAAATAATATGTTCAGAAAAAGGAGAAAAACTAAATTTTTGGGGGATATTTGGAAAGAAAAAAAAAAAAAAAAGCCGGTCCAGTGGATGCGCCCGATCCGCCCCTGCCAATGGAGTTGTAATATTGGGTCGCCAGAATGTTCAAAACGTAATTAGTGACGTCACTTGATCGAAAACGGCCAATGATCGCGAATACACTCATCAAAAGAATGGTAATCGTTAGGTCCATTACATTTCAGAACAAAAATTATTCTCATGCACTAAAACCTAGCGGGTGCACCGACTTCGAACCGAAAATGAACCAAAGAATCGAATTTTTCCTTCAGTTATCTGTTTTTTATAAGAATGTATTTAAAAATTGATCACAAGTTTGAAGAGACGGTAGAAATGTGCCGTTTTTGTCCAAAAACCCTTAAACTGTTCAAATTGGAAGCAACTCTAACAGGGGCGGATCGGGCTACCGAGCTCTTAAAATGTCAGTTTTAAGGTTTTTGACAAAAGTTATCGCCAAAAAACAGCTTTTGCAACTAAGCAAACTACCCCAGGAAACATTTTCTCGTCAAAAACAACATTACATTCGTACTTAGCATCCCCAAAAACGTTAAGGTTTTATCAAGATTAAAAAATAATTTTTTCCCTTAGTTTATATTTTATTCCCATCACCGACTGTATAAATATTATAAAGCGTGTGTAATTAAATAATAATAGATATTGGCAAAAATTAATTTTACTAAGAGAATCCTCGCCATCATAAAAATGTACCCAGCTAGGTTGTCGCTTGTCAGTAAGGTGTACCCAAATGGGCGATAGCATTGCTTGAATTTACCCAGATGGGAACCGCCCATTTTGTCTGTGCATTTTCTGAGTTTTTAAAACTTTTTTTATTTATTTTCCGATTTTTGGGAGTAACACTTCCCGGGAAACGGGTTCCGTAGACCAGGGGCGGACTGGCCCGGGGAGGGTGGACAGAACCCCCCCCCCCACGGTGAATACATAGAGGCGGCGCGGCGCACAGTGTTTCCAGAGCGGCAAAAACTCAATTTTCGAAGGTCAAAATTTTGAATATAGAATATATCCAGAACACTGTCAATAGCCTGTAGCATCACACTGTAAAAGGGTTTTTTTAAATTTTAATTTTGAAGGAGGTTATAAATAGTCAAAGTTGGAAATCAGCCGAAACGCTGATATTGGGGGCATTATGAAAAAAATGAAAATTTCACTTATGAATTGGTAAAATTGAATTAATTTGTCATTAATAGAGAATAGTTACTATCTTTGAAGATGACTTTTTACTGTTCAGGCCAAATATAAAAAAATTAAAATTATGAGATAAGTCAATATGCAGGTATTTCGAGTTTTTTATGTAAATTGTTGATTCAAAAAAAGCTCCGGCAGACTCCGGTCTGAAAATTACCATTTTCTCTTCGATATTATACCATGAAAATGTGGTAAAAATTTCAGCTGCTCCTACTTGCTCTTGCGGTAGCTACATAATTTTTTCTAAGGCACCCACCAATTCTTTAGTCGCTCTTTGGTTCATTGCAATATGTGAGTAATCAACATTAGAATCTACGAATTCCCTGTTGAATCCATTCTGACAAAGCTTTGACATCATTTTCAACACATCCTTCGCAAATAATGGCTCCTTCGATTTTTTTTTTTTTTTTTTTTTTTTTTTTAGCGGATTTCCGTAGGAAAGTAGGCTATTGAGGTGGTCGTCACGGAGGCTCCCAGGCTAGAGGCTTATATATTCGTGATCTGGAAGCTCTGGGGATCACAAAAATATAGGATGTTCCTTTCATGTTTATTTATATATATATATATATATATATGAGGCCTGGGAGGTATATATATACATATATACACAGGGTGTCAACTTACTAGTGTCCCCCCAGGTTAAATCGAAAACGGTTGACGATAGAGAAAAAAGTTAAATGGTAACTCACCTTTATTTTTGATGTAGTTTCTGAATCTGTAAAGTTATTTTAGATTTTCGACCCGGAAAGCCAAAATAATTTTTCTATCTCGCTTGGACGAAGGAGCAGAAAAAAAAGTTAAATCGTAACCCCCCCTATTTTGGGCCAAAAAACCAAAATATGATGACCGCTTTGACCCTGCTATTGAACTGTGGTTAAAACGAGCGATAATTCATTTTTCTGAAAGTTGACTAAAAAGATATGGATTCCCATGTGAAATGGCATGAGGAATGCAATGGAATAATTTAAAAAATTCTAGGACCATTATTTCTTGAGTTATCACCAAAAAACCACTGAAAAACCACTTCAAAGTAAGGAAACTACCTGAGGAAAACATTCCTCGCCAAAAACAACATCATATTCGAACTGAGCACCCCAAAATACCGGGAGATATCCATTTTTATGAAGATTTGTAATGAAAATTTATTTTTTCTTCTTTTTAGTGATTTTGGGCAGAAATTGACAAAAATCGTCATATTTTATGAGTTTACGAAAGTTAAATGCCAAAAACCTTTTCTTTCTTGAATTTTGTCAATTGTTAAAAAATCGACCGAAATTGGGAAGGAAAATTTTTTAATTCTTCATTCAGTCGTTAAATATGCCGATTTTGTCAATTTCTGCCCAAAATCACTGAAAAGAAGAAAAAAAAATTTTTCATTTCAAATCTTCTTAAAAATTGATTTTTCCTGGTTTTTTGGGGTCCTCAGTTCGAATATGATGTTGTTTTTGCCGGGAAAAACCCCCCGCCCCCGAACAAAAAATTTTGCACTGCTGCGGATAGTTTACCCCAAAATACCTTAAAGTAGAACCCGCCCCCTCCCCCCTCTCTCCCCCCTCCCCACCTACCCATCCTACACACAACGACGCCCCAAAACCCCCCGTTTTTTTGGTTGGATAAAATCAGAAATAATGAATAAATAGAAATTTTATAAATACTTAATTTGAAAATTAATAATAACATTATACAA
>JAGWEN010001023.1:0-43193 GCA_018703685.1 Orius laevigatus
TAATTAAGAAATTAGCGATTTTTGGATGAAAAACATGAAAAGATTTTAATTGTCATGTTCTGTGTTTTTCAAAACTTTTTTTTCGGCCAAATCTATTTTAATTTGTCCACCTTGCGGCCTTGACAATATTTTTATATTTAGTTTTAGTGCAGCGCATAAAACGGTCGCTTTTCGAATGAGCGATGTCATGCCAGAATTTTCATAAGTCATGAAACTTTTCTAGAATTTTTTGGGGCAAAAATGTTTTGACGTCTTGGTAGAGGCAGAGGCTTAAAAGGAGCCAATAATGCTAATTATAGGAAAGAGTCGCTATCAAGATACTAAAGAATCAAAATTATTCGTTTGCTTTCGTGGAACTTATTAAAGTTTAACAGAATTTGGGTCAACTTAGTCTCTTTACATTCAAATTAATGCTCTAAAATCTAAAACTAAATTTTGTTTTAGGAAAGGCACCATGGGTGGTGGGTGGAGGCAGTTTGACTCTGATAGCAAAGTTGGTAGATCCTTGAGAAACCGAAAATACAAGTAAGTTAGCTTCTTCATTTTTTATTTTATTTCTTTTGTTATGTTGGTGGAGTAGTGGAGGTGATTTAATGCTGGGGGAGTGTCCAGGAGGGTAGTGGACGAGATGGGAGGTAGTAGAATGTTGGGGGAGGGTCCAGGAGGGTAGTGGAGGAGATGGGAGGTAGTAGAATGTTGAGGGAGGGTCCAGGAAGGTAGTGGAGGAGATGGGAGGTAGTAGAATGTTGGGGGAGGGTCCAGGAGGGTAGTGGAGGAGATGGGAGGTAGTAGAATGTTGAGGGAGGGTCCAGGAGGGTAGTGGAGGAGATGGGAGGTAGTAGAATGTTGAGGGAGGGTCCAGGAGGGTAGTGGAGGAGATGGGAGATAGTAGAATGTTGGGGGAGATCCAGGAGGGTAGTGGAGGAGATGGGAGGTAGTAGAATGTTGAGGGAGGGTCCAGGAGGGTGATGGGAGATGGTAGAATGTCGGGGGAGTGTCCAGGAGGGTAGTGGAGGAGATGGGAGGTAGTAGAATGTTGAGGGAGGGTCCAGGAGGGTGATGGGAGATGGTAGAATGTCGGGGGAGTGTCCAGGAGGGTAGTGGAGGAGATGGGAGGTAGTATACTGTTGGGGGAGGGTCCAGGAGGGTAGTGGAGGAGATGAGAGGTAGTAGAATGTTGGGGGAGGGTCCAGGAGGGTAGTGGAGGAGATGGGAGGTAGTAGAATGTTGGGGGAGGGTCCAGGAGGGTAGTGGAGGAGATGAGAGGTACTAGAATGTTGGGGGAGGATCCAGGAGGGTAGTGGAGGAGATGGGAGGTAGTAGAATGTTGGGGGGAGGGTCGTGGAGGGTAGTGGAGGAGATGAGAGGTACTAGAATGTTGGGGGAGGATCCAGGAGGGTAGTGGTGGAGATGAGAGGTACTAGAATGTTGGGGGAGGGTCCAGGTGGGTAGTGGAAGAGATGGGAGGTAGTAGAATGTTGAGGGAGGGTCCAGGAGGGTAGTGGAGGAGGTGGGAGGCAGTAGAATGTTGGGGGAGGGTCCAGGAGGGTAGTGGAGGAGGTGGGAGGCAGTAGAATGTTGGGGGAGGGTCCAGGAGGGTAGTGGAGGAGATGGGAGGTAGTAGAATGTTGGGGGAGGGTCCAGGAGGGTAGTGGAGGAGATGGGAGGTATTAGAATGTTGGGGAGGGTCCAGGAGGGTAATGGAGGTGATGGGAGAGTGGTTGAATATTAGGGAGCGTTGCGGGGAAGTAGGGTAGTAGTATCAAATTTTGCCTGAAAATGGCGTCTGAAGAACCTTTTATTGCATTTACATTTTTCCCCTCTCTTTTTCGCAGATCAAGGAGGTTGTTTCATGAAACGCATCAGACAAAACGGCTCTTCACCCCCGAAATAAAGAAGTTTTTAAAAGCGTGGCTTGTCAGAAGGCGAAAAAATCCATATCCGAACCGATCCGAAAAAAAAGATTTAGCCAACAAAACAGGCCTCACGTACACACAAGTAAAAACCCTTTTCCTTTTTCTCCTCGCTTCATATTGAATATTTTAGATATGCAACTGGTTCGCGAACTGGAGGCGAAAACTGAAAAATTCCTGTAGATCCAAAGACGGAAGCTGGGTCTTCTCATCAAAGGTTACAACCACCAGGCCAGAGGGAACGTCGAGCAATTTAGCATTTGCTCCGACGACAGCATATGGGACGAAACTGCCTACAGCACTGGTATAACGATCATTTTTCTCAAATTTTTGTCTAAATTTATGCAGATTCGGAACAAAATTCATCGGGAGTGATCGAAAACACGACGGACATCGACCACTGCTACTACAGCAACAATTCGGAGACGAACCGTGCCAAAGAGATATTCGAATCGAGGCCCGTCCTTCTGGCAAAGTGGCTCGAAAGTACGGCGAGGTATACCGGCCAAAATGACAGATACGTCCCCTGGTCGGCGTACAACGTGACCTGGGAGCCGGAGAAAAGAAGACACAGGGAAGAACTCGACGCTGCCGAAGCCCTCACACGCCTCAGCAATTGGACGCCCCTTTCAATCCCTGGCCATTGACCTAAATACTCAAATTTATTTTCCCCTATAGATTTAAATAGAAAATTTAACTAAAACTTGCTCAACGTAAGAATTGTGATTTAGATAAAATTATTTTTTTCTTTCAGCTTAATTTAAAAATGGCTTGAGTGAATCTAGTCTTTTAATTTAGGAAACTCCGTTCCTTCGAGAATATCTTCAAAGTCATTTTGAAGACAATTTACTTTTATTGTCGAACATTCCAATGGGCTTAAATTAATATTGAATTTGGCAAAAAATATTAGCGAAATAAATCAAAAGTTTTAAATATTATGATGGTAATTTGGTCCAAAAATTTGGTTGTTGTACATACAATTTTAAATTGGCTGTTATTTGTAGTAATAAAATAGATACTTTAGTTTTATATCGTCTTCCGTAAATTGCGTATTTTCAGCTCCCTGGGGAACCGATCAACTTTTTAGAGACTTTTCTGATCGGTCTTTTCCAAAAGCTGGTTTAGAAAATTAGTTCTAGACCTTTACACTCAAATATCTCGAAAACTATGCGCTTTAGAGGTTTAAGACTTTTAATAAAATAGAAGCGCCTTAAATGAGCTTTCCAAAAAGTTGCTTCTTTAGAGAATCGGTCAAGCCGTTCTCGAGATATTTGGGTTTAAAGTTAGAACGTAAAAACAACGTTTTTTTAGACCCATTGGTCAAACACTTTGGTGAACTTTGACCTTATTTGAACGGGAACTTAGGAAGGTTTTTGCTCCTTTTGACAGGATTCCATCAAGCAAAATGTGCTGGGAGAGCAACGGATAAAACGCACCTCTGGATAATTAACACTAATGAGTTCCAGACGAACGAAAGTCTAGCGGGAAAATTAGTTTTGCAGTAAAGAACCCCCACCAATCTGGTTTATTGGGGCGTTTCCATGGCAACCCCCACTCGGAGTTTGGCGACCGACCTCGTGGCGTTCGACAAAAATTGTTCCCCTTTCGTCTTTCAGTCGTGTTTCTCGGTTCGAACGGTGGAGGCCATGTCGTCTCCAGCGGAGCCGGTCAAACTCAAAAGGAAGCTCACTTTGGCCAACGGGGTCGCGATCATCGTCGGAACTATTATAGGATCAGGGATTTTCGTCTCGCCCGCCGGTGTCTACCTAGAAACGAAAAGTGTGGGCGTTTCCCTTCTCGTCTGGACTGCTTCAGGAATTTTTTCCACGTTAGGTGCACTTTGCTATGCAGAACTCGGCACTTGCATCTCAAGGTAAGAACAGCATCCACTCTCATTCCAGCAGAAACTCCAAGAAGCACCTACATCAGCACTAGTAAACAACCACCATCCATTCTGCTATATGTACCTGGATGACAATTTAAAAAAATTGAATTGAAAAGTGCCTTCGTTGCCTTTTTATACCAACGCTTCAATAATTAATGATATGAATTACAATGAACTTTTTCATCGATCTTGAATAACACAAAACTGATCAGCAAAATTGTCATAGAAAGAATCAATTATTTGCTACTTATCAATAAACCGATAGCATCGTCTCGACCACGTGGCACTGTTTACTTAAATTTAACGAATTACGCCGTATTCTACGTAAAATCACTCGATGAGTCATTCCCGGAGGAAATCAAGCGGGAAAATAACGGGCTGTGGTTTACCAAAAAGTTTTTTTTTGTAAAATAGAAATGAGATCGAAGAAAAAAATGCTTCAATTTTAATTGTGTGTCCTTCATTAAATCCAGTGTCAGCAAGAAGTCAATGGCTTTTGTGAAAGACGCGACTACCTATGTAGCACAAGGCTGGCACACCGAAATTGTGTAATTTCACCATCATTCCTAAGATCTTGTGCTTGATAAAAGAACAATTTTCCAGAAATCTTCTTTTTCGCCAAAAAATTAACTTCCGACATCAAATTCTACAGAGTCTGTGATAGAGGGAAGATGGCTAATAGACAATAGTAGTTCCCTCGTTTTAGGCACTAAAAATGGTTCTTGAGGGAGCAGTTTTTCTGAAAAAATTTTCCTCGGAAAAATTGGAAATGCTATTTTTTACCAAAACTTTAATTTTGAAAAAAGGGTGGTCACCATATACGTTTTGAAGAGCTTATTTCAAATATGTATGCTATCATTGAGACGATCGGATGAATAGATTCGTCGGTACGAGGTTATTAAGGCTTGTTTCAAAAATCTCACTTTTGGATATTTTGATTTCTTGCGATCATTACTCTCCTTGTAGACTAATGTCTAGACAAGATGATGCTATTCATCAGTTTAATTGGTATTTTAATTAAATGTCTGGAGTACTAAAGATCGGAGGTTCAAAAAACAAATTCCAGGAATGTTTTCTATCGAATAAATTATTCAAAAATTTGCTTCGTAAATAATAGATTTCTCGAGAAAATTGTGCGCATTTGAAATTCACTCGTTAAAATGCCTCTATAAGAATAATGTACGTGAGATAACTTCAATTTATTGGTTGGGTATGGTATTTCGGTTCCCTGTTGACCGATCAGCTTGAAATTTTCAGGGCTTCATCATATCTTTGAAAAGATCTGCACCAGCGCTGACCCACAAGCGAGATAAAGAATTTTGAGTAGGAATGCTGACCTTTGTTAACAAATTCCAGATCTGGCGGAGACTACGCTTATATCCTTATCGCGTTCGGTGACTTAGCCGCCTTTCTGAGGCTCTGGACGGCTCTTTGGATCATCAGGCCGACCACCCAGGCCATCGTCGCTCTCACGTGCGCCCAGTACGCGGTCAAACCTTTTTTCCCCGACTGCGACCCCCCTCAAATCGCCGTCACCACTTTAGCCGCCGTCGTTTTAAGTGAGTCTTGTTCAAATAAGTTTTGATTATAGATTGTATAGTCGATAAACTTTGTCGATTATAAATGACAAAGGGAAACCCCCGGAGAAAACTTGACAATGGCTTCTTATCTCTATTATTCGCCCTTTAATTTTCAGGCTTTCTCATGGCTCTGAATTGCCTGAGTGTCCGAGGTGCCATGGCCGTTCAAAATATTTTCACAGCAGCAAAACTAATGGCCGTTTTTTCCATCATTTTGGCCGGTCTCTATCACATAGCAACAGGTTCGAAGTTTTTCTTCTCGCTCTATTTGCTACCACTGATAAAAAACTTTCTTGAAATTGATTGGTTTCTTAGAACGATTTTTTTGTTCTATTTAATAGGACACTTGGAATATTTGGCGAATCCGTGGGAAGGCGAACATTCTGTGACTTCGATCTCGAAAGCCCTCTACTTCGGCCTTTTCGCTTTCGGAGGATGGAATTACTTGAACTTTGTCACCGAAGAGCTTCAAGACCCGTACAAGTAAGATCTATCAAAATGTAAGCTAATCAAGATAGCATCGCCGAGTTATTTTTATCCTCCATTCACTGCTAATGTCAGACGAAGCCCTATTAACTTTTTTCTTGATACTCCAGACGCTTTATTTTCGATAATACGAACCTTTAATTCCTCCACTTGGAAATAATAAGCCATTGTGCAAACTTGAGAAGGTTTTGATGAAGAGGAAGTTCCTCAATTGGGTGCTAATTGCAATCTTGATTTTGCGACAACTTGATTAACATCGAACCGGCTATGACGACCCAATTATTTATCTTCTCCAGAACAGAAAATGGCCGCAAAAAAAACCTCGAGGAAAAAAAATGTGGTTGGAGAAGGAACCCTAAAGTTTCTCAAAAATTCGGGGCTCAATAGACCTCTCCACAAACACCAAAATACCCCGTACATCCAGCACATCCCACCACCTTCCTCTTCTCTCCCATCACCTCACCCACTTCCCTCCACCTTCCACGACTCTCCCATCATCTCCACCTTCCACTACCCTCCCATCACCTCCCCTACTTCCCTCCACCTTCCACGACTCTCCTATCACCTCCCCCACTTCCCTCCACCTTCCTCTACTCTCCCATCACCTCCCACACTTCCCTCCACCTTCCTCTACTCTCCCATCACCTCCCCCACTTCCCTCCACCTTCCTCTACTCTCCCATCACCTCCTCCACTTCCCTCCACCTTCCTCTACTCTCCCATCACCTCCCCACTTCCCTCCACCTTCCTCTACTCTCCCATCACCTCCCCCACTTCCCTCCACCTTCCTCTACTCTCCCATCACCTCCCCACTTCCCTCCACCTTCCTCTACTCTCCCATCACCTCCCCCACTTCCCTCCACCTTCCTCTACTCTCCCATCACCTCCCACACTTCCCTCCACCTTCCTCTACTCTCCCATCACCTCCCCACTTCCCTCCACCTTCCTCTACTCTCCCATCACCTCCCCACTTCCCTCCACCTTCCTCTACTCTCCCATCACCTCCCCCACTTCCCTCCACCTTCCTCTACTCTCCCATCACCTCCACCTTCCTCTACTCTCCCATCACCTCCCAAGGTCCTACCCCATACATAATATATGGTGCAAATTTATTTTAGCCAAGAAAAGGTTTGTTCTTGAAGAAAATGAAGTGCATGTCCATTGTTCTTGGTGAAAAACGAGAAGGGTTCCGATTTCGAAATCAATGTTTTATGTATGAGTGTGGCTTTTATCTTCTTGCTGCTCCTCCCTACGAAAATCTCATTATCCAAGAAAGGTTTTTCTTTTTCGAAGATTTTCTTTATAATTATCACAGAGTTTAGTGCTTTTTTTTCCCTTCTGGGATCGTGTCTGGACTTGAATTGGGCCAATCTATTGTCTGGAAGATACAAGAAAACGCTTTCAAACCCTTTGTTTGAGTTACTCTTGAGAATTGAGTCGAGATATTCGAAGATCACAAGTTTCTGTTTATTTTTCGATTGACTCCCATGAGTACGTCGGGGTTTAATTTTTTTCCCCTCATAAAGTAATGAGCTCAGAAACGCCCTTCACGTGATTTCACCTGGATACCCTTTAGTTCTACACGATTTACGTTCATAAGATCATCAAAATCTCTTTTTTTCCTGAAGAAAAACTTTGTTCCTGGAATTTCGAACCATTTCCCATTTCTTGGGGAGGTTCTTCACCAACAAGACCATTTTTGAGCAGATTTTGATCCTTTTTCAGTAACCAAGGACACGTTTTAGGTAGGTTTTGGATAGGTAGGATTTGGATTAGATAAGAAAAGAAACTTTTTAGGGCAAGTTTTGAACCTTTTTTGTTGGGAAGAAAAAGACCTTTACTTGCGAGAAAGACCCTTTTTGGTTGATTTTAGACCGTTTTCAATTAGAAATGACCCTTCAAGGCAGGTTTGAGACCTTCATTGATTATTAAGACCTTTTTCAGGTAGATTTTTAACCTTTTGAACATTTTGGTAGAAAATGGAACAATTAGGCAGTTTTTCCAAACTCACAGGGGAGAAAGGTTGATTTTAAACCCTTTTTAATGAGAAACAGGGGCGGACTGGCCCGGGGGGGGGACAGATTTTTTTTTTCGTCAAAAAATCTCAATATCAACTTTGAATTGACAAATTTTCGTCAAAAACCTCAAAATCAACATTTGTAAAGCCTAATTTTCGTCCAAAAACCTCGAAATCAACATTTAAAAAGCCAAATTTTTGTGAAAAACCTCAAAATCAACATTTGTAAAGCTCAATTTTGGTTATAAAAAAAAAAACCTTGGAATCAACATTTATGAAGCCTATTTTCGTACAAAAACCTCAAAATCAACATTTAAAAAGCCAAATTTTTTGCGAAAAACCTCAAAATCAACATTTGTAAAGCCTAACTTTCGTCCTAAAACCTCATATTCAACATTTTAAATTCCTAATTTTCGTAAAAAAACCTCAAAATCAACTTAAAATTTACAATTTTTTGCAATTTCTTTTGTCAAAACCTCAAAATCAACATTTAAAAAGCCTAATTTTCGTCCAAAAACCTCAAAGTTAACATTCAAAACTTTAGGGGAGGGGGGCAAAGGTTTTAATTCGTTTAAAAGGGGGGCGCACTGTGAAAAAGTTTGGGAACCTCTGTTTTTGCTGAATATATTTTTCTAAGAGGCAATTTTCTGTCAAAATTTTCTGCGCAAACCGGGCGCAAACTGAAAACCCACCCACACCCTAAGGTCCCAGTCCGCCCCTGATGAGAAATGACCCATTTTAGGCAAATTTCAAACCATTTTCGATAACTGAAGACCCTTTCCATGCTGTTTGGGCCTTTTTACATGATAAAACCTTTGGCAGATTTTTAACTTTTTTCGGTGGAAAATGATCTGGAAAAACCTTAAATTTTCTTTTTCCAGAAACCTCCCTAGAGCAATCTGGATAGCTTTGCCCTTAGTAACATTGGCTTATGTCTCAGCCAATTTGGCTTATTTCGCCGTCCTCCCGCCAAACGAAATGAACTCCCCTTCAGTTGCTGTCGTAAGTTTATCCACTTTTTTTTTTCTTTTAAATTTTCATTGCTTTTTTACAGGCATTTGGAGAAAAAATGTTCGGCCGTCTTTCAGTTTTCGTACCATTATTCGTCGTTTTGTCCACTTTTGGAGGAGTAAACGGAATCATGTTTACGTCAGCACGGCTTTTTGTGACTGGAGCCCAAGAAGGGCATCTTCCACTCCTTTTTAGCTTCGTACATGCCAAAAAATGCACACCAATGCCCTCAGTCATTTTCACCGTAAGATTTATAATAATAATAATAATAATAATAAAAAAATCCCAGGTTTGGAATGACCTATATTTTCGTGATCAGGAGATCGTCCTGATTACGAATATATAAGCCGAAAGCCGCCGTGAGGCCTGCCCCAATAGCCTGCTTTTCTCCGGAAATCCGCTAAAATTAATTTAATAAATTCTTTTAAGGGTTTGGCAGCAATCGTAATGGTCTGCTGGGGAGATCTTTTCCTCCTCATCAATTACGTCAGTCATCTCCATTGGCTTTCCGTCGGCGTCTGCATTGTCGCTTTGCTTTACCTCAGAAAAACGAAACCCGACCTACCAAGACCGATCAAAGTTAATCTTTCGCTTCCTATCATATTTCTGGCCTGCTGCATATTTTTAGTCACCGTACCTGCTATTGAAAAGACTCTTCAAACTTGTAAGTTTTATTTTTTACAACAAAAAGTTCACTTTTTTTTTTAGTTATCGGTATTTTGATCGTGCTAAGCGGAATTCCTGTTTATTATTTATGCTTAAAACGAAAGCGGCCTGAGAAATTGGACACTTTTATAGGTAAACAAGAAAATTTTATTATCACAAATTTAATAAGACACAATCTTAAAAACTAAATTCTGGTTTCAGATCACTTATCGATAATTATTCAAAAAATTTTGGTCGTCATGCCACAGGAGTCTGGAGAAGCAGTTTAACAAGACTTTTTTTTAATTCTATTGTTAAGTATTAAAATTATTTGTAAATTTTTGTACAGATTCTTAATTTTTTTTTAATTTTTGAGATACTTTGTTAAAAGACATTAAATTATTTTTTATTTCATAAGTTTGGTTGAATTACCTACACTTGCGGCACGATTTCGTGACAGGATCTTTGAATGCCCGTAAATTCCACAATTTTGGACCGATTGAGTTCATTATTGTACCGTTAGAAAAAATAGCTTTCTAAGGGTATAAAAATTGATAAAAATCCTTCAAAAATTGTGGACGTTACAGTTAAAACATTCAGCTAATGAATGTGTTACAATGAAATATGTGGAAAAAAAAATTTAATAGCAAAATACAGCAAAAAGTAATAATTAAACAATAAACAAAATATTTCATTTTTCAGTACGTGCACCATAATATGGCATTAAATTTACTAATTTTTGTTCCAAAAAAGAGTCTTTCAATTGGCTAATGCAATAAATTATATACAAGAAGAATCAAAAAGACATATAAAGGGGTTTTTTTTACAAGTAGGAAAGTTTTGTACAAATTAGAATAAAATTCAGTTGGCTGGGGTTGATATGCCAGCAACTTTTAATCTTGCGACCTCCATCTGAGAAAAATAAAATGAATGATTTGAGCACTAAAATATTAAGAGGCTCACCTCATAGAATTCTGGGTTAGCATAGCCAACAGATGCAACCTCATCCCAGAAAGACAGAACTGATTCTGCATACTCTCGGTTTTCTTTGTCAACGTCAATCGGTGCACTATGATCTGCAAAAAACAAACAAAAAATTTAAAATCAATAAATTATTTTTTAAAAGTTAAAACAAATATTTCATAATATAACATTTTTCTCTTATTTCTGGTAATTGACTATGTACCAGTTAAAAAATGAGTCTTGGGGACACCTTGGAAGTATCGGTCTGGTAGGTTCGTCCTTCAACTGAAGTGGTTAATCTAGAAATTATGTTAATTTATGAACAATGAATTAGAAATATTTAGTTTTTCAAGTCCCCCTAGCGTTGTTTTAGCAAAAAGACAAATCTCATCGATTTTTAAATAGCTATTGAAGTATAAACACAAAACCCAACAAGGTCTGGAGCATGCCACATAGGAACTTCCACTAAAATTCTAAGGCTGGTAATGTATCAAACCTTGAGAACAACTTGTGATACAATCAAAGTAATAAGTTGGGTGACAGAGTAAGCGAATTTATCATACAGGTCATTTCGACACAACAAATCATAAGTTTCCTAATGGGAGTGCCTTAAAAAAGCTTGATTGGTGACACTGGAGAGCATGATATACAGTCCAATCGGCAACACTGGACAATGGAAGTTGCCAAGTAGTCCAATTCGCAATGGAAGTTGCCAAGTAGTCCAATTTACAATGGAAGTTGCCTAGTAGTTCAATTCGCAATGGAAGTTGCCTAGTAGTCCAATTCACAATGGAAGTTGCCAAGTAGTCCAATTTACAACGAAGGTTGGCAAGTAGTCCAATTTACAACGAAGGTTGGCAAGTAGTCCAATTTACAACGAAGGTTGGCAAGTAGTCCAATTTACAACCGAAGTTGGAAAGTAGTCCAATTTACAATGAAAGTTGGCAAGTAGTCCAATTAGCGATGGAAGTTAAGTAGTCCAATTTGCAGCTGCAGTTAAGTAGTCCAATTTTCAATGGCAATTGCCAAGTAGTCCAATTTGCGATGGAAGTTAAGTAGTCCAATTTACAATTTAAATATCCAAGTAGTCCAATTTACAATGGAAAATGCCAAGTAGTCCAATTTACAACGGAGATGGCCAAGTAGTCCAATTCGCAATGGAAGTTGCCACGTAGTCCAATTTGCGTTGGAAGTTAATTAGTCCAATTTACAATGGAAGTTGCCAAGTAGTCTAATTTTCAATGGAAGTTAAGTAGTCCAATTTACAACGGAGATGGCCAAGTAGTCCAATTCGCAATGGAAGTTGCCACGTAGTCCAATTTGCGATGGAAGTTAAGTAGTCCAATTTACAATTTAAATATCCAAGTAGTCCAATTTACAATGGAAAATGCCAAGTAGTCCAGTTTACAATGAAAGTTGGCAAGTAGTCCAATTATCAATGGAAGTAGTCCAATTTGCAGCTGCAGTTAAGTAGTCCAAATAGCAATTGCCAAGTAGTCCAATTTTAAATGGAAGTTAAGTAGTCCAATTCACAATTGAAATATCCAAGTAGTCCAATTCACAATTGAAATATCCAAGTAGTCCAATTTACAATTGAAATATTCAAGTAGTCCTATTTACAATGGAAATTGCCAAGAAGTCCAATTTACAACAGACATGGCCAAGTAGTCCAATTCGCAATAGAAGTTGCCAAGCAGTCTAATTTGCCATGGAAGTTAATAGTCCAATTTACAATGGAAATTGCCAAGTAGTCTAATTTACAATGGAAGTTGCCTAGTAGTCCAATTTGCAATGGAAGTTGCCAAGTAGTCCAATTTACAACGGAAATTGCCAAGTAGTCCAATTGACAATGGAACTGGACAAGTAGTCCAATTTGCTAGAATCTACCAATCTAACAACACTAGACAAGTCTAAAGTAGTCCAATTTGCAAGTATAACCCGACCTGGCAACAATGGAAAGTGCAAAGTACAACAAATATGGCAACACATCCAAAGTAGCCCAATTCATCACATAGGATCCACTTTTGGCAAAAATGAGGTTTGGGACAGTACTAATGAAAGTAGCCCAATTTAGCATACATTCCCCCATTTGGTGTATCGTATTCCATTGTTTTTGCTCCAAAAAATTAAATTGTAACAGAACATTTGAAATACTTCATGTTTTGAGACTTACCGACAACTTCGGTTGAATCATCAACTGGGGGCTGCGATATCGACGTCGGAACGGTCGTACTTGCGCTTATCGTCGCTGCCGCTATCTGCTGAGGTTGCGTCGGCTGCTGATAATACTGCGAATATTGCGTCTGTTGCTGCGAATACTGGGGATATTGTTGCGAATACTGCTGCCCATATTGTTGCTGTTGCGGATACTGCTGGCTATACTGCGATCCATACTGCTGATTGTACTGGTTCGTATCATATCCGTAGTTACTCGAATTCGCATCGTAGCCGTATCCCCATTGAGAATAATTCTGCCAGTACGACGGGTCTTGATAATATTGCGAATAATCCGGGACAGGCACAGGTAATTGAATATTTGCTAGTAAATTAGTACTAAAACAAACATCAAAAAAAGAAAGCAAAAACGAAAAACTTACGTCCCATTACTAGAAGAAGAATTTCTTTGATTTTTGGGTATCGCATTTGATATTTTTAAAGGCTTCAAACCTAAACCTTTATAACCATTCATATGAACTATACAATGTTTTTGTTCATCTTCTAAGCCGAACCTCAAAAAACCGAAACCTTTACTATGTCCAGCAGCATCAAGAATAACTAAAAACAAAATCATTTAAAATTGGACAAAAAGAAGGTATTAGGTCAAAAAATGTTGCAGAAATTTCAAGTTTGCAGCTTTGAAATCGTCCTAGTAGCTAAAAAAAACTTTGAAAATTTGTCCCAACAACATAGGTTTCTGCAATTTTTTTGACCTTAAGGGGGATTCCCCCATCAGAATTGTTTGTTTCTCATTTACGAGATCGCAGCACTATCACCCCCAAAATTAGTTTTCTCGTTTTGGGCACTAAAAATGGTCGGGAAATTTTTTTGAAAAGCGCATTTTCATTCTTTCGGAAAACTACGTGCTGTTTAGAGAGCAGTTTTTCCGAAAAAGTTTTCCTTGGGAAAATAGAAAATGCAATTTTCCACCAAAACTTTATTTTTGAAAAAACAGGTAGTCATCTTGTAGGTTTTGACGAGCTGATTCCAAATATGCTAATATTAAGATGATCGGATGAATAGATTCGTCGGTACGAGATTTTTAAGGATTAGATGCTGCCAAAAATTTAGTTTTTCTTTTCTTTCTGAACATATTTTAACGCTGTTTTTCATCTAAAACCTTAAAATCGACATTTTAAGAGCCAAATTTTCGTCCAAAACCTCAAAATCAACATTTGTAAAGCCCAATTTTCGTCCAAAAACCTCAAAATCAAAGTTTTTGGAGCCTTTTTTTTCGTCAGAAATTTCAAAATCAAGGTTTTTTTTTGTTTTTTCAAAACCTGTTTTTTCAAAATTTCAGTTTTGGTGGAAAATTTCATTTTCTATTTTTCCTAGGAAAATTTTTCCAGAAAAACTGCTCCCTAAACAGCACGTAGTTTTCCAAAAGAATGAGAACGCACTTTTCAAAAAAAAAAATTTCCGACCATTTTTAGTGCCAAAAACGAGGAAACTACTTTTGGGCATCTTCCCTCTCTCTCGCACACTTAGTAGTATTTTGATGTCGGATCCCCCTTAAATTCTAATTTTCTTTGACTAACCTTTTGCGGCTTTTATTGAAGTATATTTTGCTGCGAAGCATTTGTATAAAGTGTAATCATCGACATCGGATGTAAGATCGCCAACCCAGAGTGAAAATTCCCTTTCATTCATGACAATTTTACCCTGGTTAGTCGCCGTATTCAATCTGAATCTAACCGCCTAAAATGTTGAAAAAGAACAAAAAAAAAGTTTTATAAAAACAAAAAAAAGCGATTAAATTCTATACAAATCAAAACCACCATTTTATTTCATTTAATATAATCCACGAAAATATACTTGATGTACTTAAATAATTGACTTTAGTAATAAAAGTGCTGTTTTTACATACCAGGCTTAACCTAACCGTGAAAATACTTAACGGTCAGCCGCATCCTCCAAATTATGGGCGATCCCCATAGCACACAAAGCTAATACATGATAATTATGGTTTAAAAAAAGCTTAATTTTTGGTTTTCTTTATATTATTATGTTTTTTGTACTTGGAATAACTCAATAGCAAAAATAATTCACGATAACTCAATATTACTTGTTTTAAAGCTGACTTTTTCCTTTTGGTTGACGCTACTTACAGGACTTGTGTTCGGTATGACTTTTCCGTTGAGTTTGTGCATCGCGTCGATCGCCTCCTCGTCATTTTCGAAGTGGACGAAGCAATAGCCGGCCGGCTCGCCCGTGAATTTATTCCGCATCACTTTCACGTTCAGCGGCTTCTCGCCCATTCTTTGGAAAGAGGCGAGGATGAACGACTCTGTCATGTACGGCTCCAACTGGAATAGGCACAATATAGTACAGTCAAACTAAGCCCGAAAAGGCCAAATAAAAGAAAAAAATAAGGTATTTAGTTTCTCTACGGAAATGTGTAGGGGTTGGTCCCATGATTAACCAAAGAAAATTTCATAACCGAAAACCGTGCGCTTTGGACACTAGAGCGTTTTTAAAGCGATTTTTTTCGTTTTTTCACCAATATCTCGAAAACCATAAATAGTAGGCGAAATAATTTTTAGTACAAAATTAAAGATAATTAAATTTGCTATAATTTTGAGCTAATATGATTTTTTCCTAGGACCAAACGTTTCTGAGCTACGAGGTCGCAAAAAATCGGGGTTTTCTATTTTGACCTCTAAAGGACAGAAGACGTCATCTAATCAAAAAAGTGGACTTAATAAAAGTTGTAGAGAATTTAATTACCTTTTGAAAACAACTCTCAAAAAGCCATTAACGATAAATAGGCAGGGGTGGGGGTAAATTTCAAAAAAAATTTCATTCAAAAATTGAAATTTCAAAAAAATTTATAAAAACAAAATTAAATTTTATAAAATTTTCTACAGATTTGATTTACTAAGATTTTTTGTAGGACCAAAGGTTTCTGAGCTACGAGGTGACAAAAAAGCGGGATTTTCGAGTTTTTGCTATAAAAAATCTACCTAAAAAGTAAGATTTTAGAAAAGTCGGAAAAAAGCAAGGAAGGCGTTTTCTAATCAAAAAAACATGCTAAGTAAACGTTGTAGAGAATTCAATTTCCATTTAAAATCAACTATCGAGAATCATTTAAAAATCAACAGGTAGGGGTGGGGGTAAATTTCAAAAATACAATTTTTACTCCAAAAGGACCAGTAGCCTCGTAGCTCAGATACGTTTGGACCTACAAGAAATCTTACTGGGTCATATTTGTAGAAAATTTCATAACCTATAATTTTGTTTTTACACAATTTTTTGAAATTTGAATTTTTTCAATAAAATTTTTTGACTGAATTTTTTTGAGTGTTTTGAAATTTACCCCCACCCCTACCTGTTGGTCGTTAATTGATTCTCGATAGTTGATTTTAAATGGAAATTGAATTCTCTACAACGTTTACTTAGCATGCTTTTTTGATTAGAAAACGCCTTCCATGATTTTTTCCGACTTTTCTGAAATCTGACTTTTTTCATAGGAAAAACTCGAAAATACAGCTTTTTCGTCATCTCGTAGCTCAGAAACGTTTGGTCCTACAAAAAATCTTAGTAAATCAAATTTGTAGCAAATTTTATAAACCTTAATTTTGTTTTTATTCATTTTTTTGAAATTTCAATTTTTGAATGAATTTTGAGGTTTGGTTCTTACAGGTAATTTAATTCTCTACAACTTTTATTAAGTCCACTTTTTTTGATTAGATGACGTCTTCGGTCCTTGAGAGGTCAAAATAGAAAACCATGGTTTTTTTGCAACCTCGTAGCTCCGATACGTTTGGTCCTACAAAAAATCGTATCAGCTCAAAATTATAGGAAATTTATTATCTTTAATTTTTTACTAAAAATGTTTTCGCCTACGACCTACGGTTTGCGAGATATTAGGAAAAAACGAAAAAAATCGCATTAAAAACGCTCTAGCGTCCAAAGCGCACGGGTTTTGGTTATGGACTTTTTTGTGGTTAATCCGGGGACCAACCCCTACAGGTGGATAAACAAAATACCTTCTTTTTTTTTCCACCCCCAGGCTTAGTTTGACTGGACTAATAAAAGTTGAGAAAGTAACAGCCAATTTGGCACTAAGGAGTTCACCGAAAGAGGAAGAACGGTACTGTCCAATTGGATATCTACCAATCTACAGTCACATTACTAGCTGACTATCTTGAATTCAATGCATGATGGGAAATATCGAAATGCATTATGGGTACTTTGTATATGAAGTAATAACTAATAAGCAGCGCCTCGGAATCTCTTAGCAGTGAACACCAAATAACCAGTTGTTATACCAAATTTTAAAAACGTACAAGAAGTCTATAATTTGAACCTTTTACAGACTCAGCTTTCATCGCAATTGACCATATTTGATTTGGTACAAATTCGGGTCATTATATTGTAAACAAAAATAAAAAAAACTTACGCCGCCCATCCAGAGTTGACAGTGCACCATATTCGACATTTTGGAGTATTTTTTAAAAAAGGCTATACAAAATAAAGAAAATTATGAACAATAAAACAAGAAGTTCAATTTAATATCCAATCTCATTGTTGAGTAATAAAATTTGTAACAACTTCACAGACTTCAATGGCGGTGGCCGCTATCGTTTGACAATGTTGCCAACTTGACAAGCACGTGCTTTTGTCATTTTTCCCTCCAAAACCTTATTTCGAAATACGATGTTCTCACACTGAATTTTAATTAAATATTTGTGGTGAAATCCGGGTAAAATTTAATTTTGTAATGTCTCTTAAAAGAATCGTTGCAGATAGCCGTTATTTTAATATCTCTTGAAAAATTTGTCCTTGCTCACACAGAAAAATTAATTCTCTACAACTTTTATTTTGTTAAGTTTTCTTCTCAGAGAAGCCGTTTTCGAGAAAATCGGGAATAACCACCAAATTAGAGGTGCCAACAACCTTTCCTGCTGCGCCATGGATCTGTGGACTCAGGACTGTGATGTAGCCATCGCCATCCTTGGTAGCCATGTATTGACCATAGAGATTATATGACGACGTTAGGATAAATCTGTGCCATGGAGGTATAAATATTTCTATTTCCTTGGATGCCACATTGGAAGGATATGACGAAGTCTTCCTGAGATTCCAGTAGCTAATAAAACAAGAGCTTGGCTGATCACAGAGAATCTACCATCGAATTCCTCAAAATGAAAATATCCATGTCAAAATTGTTTATTTTCACCTTATTCAAAGAAAAGCTACAGAAGGTTCAAAACGATCATATATCATTGTTTAGCTTTAATACATATAAATTGGTACAAATCGTAGCTTGTTACAAAATCTTACAATATTGTGCTATTAGGACAGCAAACAGGATTGGAGGAAAAATTAAAAACGAATTGTAGAAATGATTTTAAATATATAATTAATTCAGCCAGAATATGAAAAGAGAAAATACAACTACAGAAAAGTATTTCGCAAAACAAATTTTTTTTCTTCAAGTACAAAATTTCTATACATACCAATTTAGGAAGTACACAAGACTGAGCAAAAACATAAAAAAATAATAATAATTACCTTTTACAATATTATAATAATTATGATACGGTAAATGCCATGTAACACGACTCCACTTTTTATTTCAAATTTATAGATTGTGTATTCCGCCACTAGAGAACAGCATACGGTCGCATATGAAAACCATTTGCAAAATGTGAACTCAAAAAATGATGGTTTGCAAACGGAGGAGTTAGGCGAAATGTCGAAATCAGCGAAAAAGGGATTTAGATCCCATTATTTTAATTAATTATAAATTAATTTTATTTCAGCCTCGTTTTAAAAACGTAATTACAAACATTAATATTTAAAAACAAAAAAAAAACCACACCGCGTTTATCTCTGACTAGTAGAGAGTGTACGCAGACTCGGACATAACACAATCTCACAGCAGTTTTATCAGAAAGGAAACTTTTTTCAAATTTATAATTTACGGTTTTTTTTGGATTCACTTTTATTGTAAAATATTTTAGTTTAAATTTTATAATAATACATAATGTAAATAAAGTCCAACTCCTCTGCGCATGTAATTTTAATTAATGGTTTGCGAGTATGTCGTTGAGTTTTTACTGTCTGTCCGTTGCGCGCAGCTTTTCTTCCACAGCTTCTTGTGACGCTTCAGACAAATCTGTTGCCTATAAAAACGATCATTAAAAACATTCAAAAAGTAGAAAATTTACGTACCTGAATATACTTTTGAACTCCTACTAATGACTTCTTAAGTGCGTCGAAGCTGGAAGAGTACAACATCTTCTTCTTAACTTTGGCTGTGTCAGGGCACCAGGACATAAGGAAGAGCTTTTGCTTCTTCGACGCCTCCGAAGTGCCTTGACATTGATGTGTGTATTCAAAGTCGAAAAGTCCATAGCGGCATTCGCCAGTGCCTCCTTTCTGTAAGTCTTCAAGGAACTGGTCGTACGCTGCATTCCTATCACCTGCAGAAAAACAAGTCAATCTTTGCACTAGAATCCATTGGCCCAAATCCAACAGGTGATAATTTAAGATTTCTATAGATCAATGCACCTTTCAGAAAACCATTCATCCAAATTATTAGTCCAAAACAAAGGAATGTAGAAGGAAATATATGGCATCCAATCTGTGCATCCAATTGCCTTCAGGTGCCATTTATTTCCTTGTATAATCCTTCGCTTGGACTATATGCTGATGTATTGGGATCGAAATGAGTTAGACTCCTATTTTTGTTGCTCTCATTCTATTTTTAAAGCCACCCAATCTTAAAAATTCGAGAATTCGCACACAACTTACCAACAACTTCAACGTCTATTTGTTTCTCATCCCTGATATAGAAGACTACATAACGATGTTTTTTATCTTTTTTAATTTCTTCATAAGTGGTCTTACAGGCATCGGATACGGTTACTCCTGAAGCCTGAAAAATAAATTGTTAATTAGACAAATTATAAATAATTGATTGTAATTGATCAGTTTTGAGGGGAGTTGGAGGTGTGCCAGAAGCAACAAGACGTAAACTTGATACTCATTTTTCTTTATTTAAGGCACGAGAAATCTTTTTGTAACAACGTGGGAAATTCAAGACGTTTTCACTCTTCATTTTGCCTACTTTCTTGTCACGAGAATTGGTTAAAAGTCCGGGTTTTTGCATAGGCGGGGATTAACAAGAAGAAAAGGAAATTTCATGACGGAAGCTTTAAATAGCGGTAACTTCCACAATTTTTGACCGATTTAATCGAAGTTTATACCGTTGGAAAGCTATTTTAAAGAGCTTTCTAACGTTGTAAATATCGACGCGATTGGTCAAAAATTAAGGAAGTTACCGCTATTTAAAGTTTGATACATGAAATCGTGTTAAAAGAACAAAAAAGCACGGTTCGGACGTTTCGTGGCTAGATAAGAGGGGCCCGGAGGCAATTAGCCATTTGCTCTTCTCGGTTCCCGTTACTAATCAGTGCCCCTTGAAGACATTCGGGTTTGAAACGAGGAAAAAAGAAATACGCCCGTTATTAATCAATTTCATGATTCACACCAATCGCAAGCAGGCCACAAAAAAAATAAAAGACAAAAAACCGTAATTTCTGGTTGGTCTCAACCGCATAATTTCCTTCGTATTTTTAAAGAATACCCAAGGCCTTAAAATCGTCAGTTATGCATTGTTTTGTCGGAAGTCAATCCCCACTTCGATGACTCATGAAAGCTTGAGGCAACTACTAGACACTCTATGCGCCCTCCACTATTGATAATTGATCAAATGACCTTAACACCTGGATATGAAATAACAAGAAAGGAATTCAATTTTACAATGTCAAAGCCAAGAAAATTTACATCCAACTCAGTATATTTGAGCTGCAACATCTGCAGATGCATTTTTATAGCTCTTTTTGTAGTGATTCAATAGAAATTTAATATTCCGTCAAGTAAAAATATTTTTCTATAATCTTTCGATGAGTTGCAATGGGAAATTGAGGGCAATCAACTTCCCTTAGATGGTCCTCGTCCGGCTCTGACGCCTTATTTAGTTATAAACCTGACGACAGACAAGGACGCGTACGTTTTTCAAAAAGGTTAACACAAATTCGACTGAGTTATTAGTTATTACCCACTGAATTAATGTAAAAATCGTTAAAGAGAAGTAACGGAATATGTTTTGAGGTTCAGTGACATTAAAAATAGACCTAAAAACTCCCCACATGGCTCAAAGCCGGGAGGGGAGCTCCACCCTTTAAGATTTTTTGTCACGTTCATCCTCCCGTGGATTCAACCCTGAAGCCCTTTCATGACTACCAAACTGGGGCTTTTGAAAAGAGAATTTTTTTAACACGTAAATAATGACTGGGCAGCATTTTCAACTTAAAAACTTTCCTGGCAAAGAAAGTCATCTGCAGAGGATTCTGGTGTAGCTACTGCTGGTGAAATGCGTGCAATTTGTAGAAACATTTCTTTGAAAAAGGATAGAAATGTTCATGACTCACAGAGCTGATAAGATAAAAACAGGTGGGTTTGTCCTTTAAATTTGTTTATCAAAAACAAAAACAAGTCTTTGGCCGAATCGAAAAGGTGATAACTGATAGTGAAGTAACCAGACACCAAATCCTGGTGTTTTAGAAACGTTGTTTATTGGTGGATGGGTTGGGGAGGAGCCAAAAGGAAAAAAACACTTTTTTAAATCTCACGAGGCCGTTTTTTCAGGATTTCTAATCCCTACCATGTTTCCAATTAAAAAGTGTCGCAATTTTTATCGCGAAGATTCGGTCACGAGTGTGAGCAATGTCTGACTCACGGTTTTTAGTCAGAACTCGCGGAATACCTACGAGTAACCTGGGGCAACATATGAAATTATCGCTTTTCTCGGTCCTTGGAATATCCGTGCATCCCATCGCCCCAAGTCCAGGCATACGTCACTATGTTCCTTATATGTATTATAACAACCATAGGGTTTTAGCCAAATATTAGCCCTCTTAAGGTTCCCTTAGTGGGGTCGAATTGAGCGGGAAAACAAGAGGGTACATGCTCAGAATAGGACACGAGAGAACATGAAATAATGAAATAATTGATGTAACAGTGAAACTACTAGGTGAACACATTTGGTATTGGGGTATTGATAAGGGTGATATTCAGAGTATAAGGGCATTCATAGTATCATGATGGGATCTCTAGTAGTATTCAGGGCTGTATTCATAGTGATATTCAGAGGGTGGTAGTCTGGCTTTCCAGAATGATAATCAGATGATCATGGTGCTATTTCAGAATATTCAGAGCGAGTTTTCCGAAGGTGGTGATCAAGAAGGTGGAGAATCATTGAGCTACTGCAACCTAACATAACCGGCTGTACCCCTTTTCAGGCCTTCAGCTTCAAGCATATCAAGGCTTTTGTACCACGAAATGTCTCGTATGTACACCTTTCTCCCTTATCCACTCATTTCCTACAGAAAGTGAACCAAGACAAATCCGAAGAAAGAAAACGCTCCATTGAAATCATACATCAGAAATAAGTTAGCCATCATTCTTGGCAAAGAAACCACGGGAAACGGCATTTTTGGACTTCATAAGTAAAAAATAAACGAATTTTATAGGAAGCAGAATATTAAATTTGCATTGAGCAAAACAATGAAACAAGGGGAGCATTGAACAACCCTTCGCAATTTAGAAAATATTTGTTTTATCGACCGTCACGAGTGCACTTGAGAAAAAAAATTTATCTTATATTTTTCTATATTTAATTTTTGAATGATATAGGGACTTTAAAAGAGGTCATCAAACTCATAATTTAAGTTTTTTGGAACAGCGAAGACGTGAAAAAACCTAAAATAAGAGATTCTCAAAATACAAGACGTGATTTAACGAAAATCGAATAAAAAAAGCAAAACTTTTTTTTAATTCTCTCGAAAGCGGTGAGAGGAATGACTCACAATCTCGTCCCGGTGAGTCACCTCAAACGGCTTTTACCTCCAAAATTCAAATCGTCCTTCACGATAACGAGAGTTTAATGTTCGGATTATTGTTTTCACTCAAAAGATGCAAAAACAGATCATGGTGTCAGTGACATCGAAGTCTTTCCCAAAACGCGAATTTCATCATTCTTCGTAACTTTCCGGGAATGAATCATTCGATTTTTTTCCTTGCTAATCGGCTAACCACGAATTTGAAGGGTAAAAACATGTTTTTTCAACGATACGGTTGCTGTGACGGGATACTCAGAGGATCAAAAAAATAGTGGAGAATAGTGGAGACGCGACTAGAAAATAAAATCGAGTTTTCTCAGCTTCCTGTGAAGCAATCGACTTGAAAATTTCAGGGACTTTTCTTCTCATATTAAAGATGAGCTGTGCCAAATTTTAGGTCGATCGCACCACAGGAAGCTGAGAAAACGCAATTTCAATGAGTCCACTTATTCCGATTATTCAGTCACCACTACGATGAACTAAACAGTGAAGACTCAACTAGAAAATGAAATCGCGTTTTCTCAACTTTCAGTGGACCAAACGACTTGAAATTTTTACAGAATTTTCATCTCATATTAAAGATGAGCTTTGCCAAATTTTGGGGCCGATCGCCCCACAGGGAGCTGAGAAAACGCGAGTTGTGTCCACTCATTCCGTTTTCTCACTCACTAGTTGAGGTCAATTACCAGCAAAGCAATAATGCGAAAGCTGTTTATGATCCTCGGAGCATCCTGTTCACAAATTAAGAAGCAGCACCTGCGGCTTCCCTAGAGCCTGGAACAGGGCGTCATTCCTTACAGACGCCATTTACCAATGTTCTATTATTTCAAAATTTTGAATTTTTTACGGTTTACTAAATTTCCCCTCTTGGCTCTGAAATTATTTCATTCATCTAACACCAATATCAGGCAAATGGCAGCCATTTCATCATTTTCGCATCTGTGAAGAACATAGCAAGAAAACAATAAAATCAACAACGCTTTTGACTCATAAAAAAAAATTATTTTTTCATTTTAATGTTTTTGAGACGGTTTAAAGACATCACTAATGAACCGGATAACGGTCATAACTCAAGAAATAAACAATTCTGCCCTCAAAGGCGGGCAGAAATAAGAAAAAAATATTTCTAATAAGTCAAAAACGATGTTTTCATTTCGAAATGAATCTTTTGTCGAAAGAAACGTGAGAAAAGGGGATTGAACTCTCGAAAAATGGCGGAGCCGGCATGCACGACTCGGTTGAAAATAAAAGGCGTGAAGGGTCAAAATAAGGAAAATCTTGGGAAAGAAGGAAAAATTGATAAAAACACAAATTTTAGAATAGAAAAGGAACTCACCATGGCCTTTATGCGGTATCCGTATAGGGTCTTAAATTAAATTCAAAAGCTGAAATAATTCACTAAAGAATCCGTAAGTCTAGCGTGACACGGTTGAGAGGAGAAGTGGAGGTGGTGGTGGACGAACTAGGGACTTTTCACTGCCAACTCGATCACCAGACATTTCAATCCTATTCCCAACTTTTCGGGAGGGGTTCACGTGTATTCATACGCCACGCGTCTTTTTTCCCCCCATAAAATATAATTTTTTTACCAACTTCAATTATTAAAATAATAAAAATCTTTTAGAAACATAAAATTTTAATTAAAAACTTAATAAAAAAGAATAAAATTGATTAATTTTTCAAATAAAAGCTCTATAAAATTGGGAACTACTTTCTTATCAGGTTGAACCTCGTCCCTCCCTTATCTATGAATTTCCCACCTATAAAAAATTTAAAAAAAAATTTAATTTCTTCTTATTAAAATGGCTATTCATTCGAAATAAATAATTGAATAGAGGTTGCGATTAAAATATTGAAATTTCTTTGTTGGTGTGGTGGGGGAGGGGTGGACGGGGGAGCGAAAGCGAGAGAGATGAAAGCGTTTCGGGACCTCCGACGACCAATCAAAATAAAGATTTGGGGGATATTGCCTTATATGGTCAAGAGGGAAGGAACTCCTCAAGAAAGAAATTCAATTGTTGGACAAATTATTTTAATGAACTACCGCATTACGTGATTTTACTTGATTGCTTCCAGGAAAAATTAGTCCTTTTGTTATTTGAAAACTTTTATATTGCGAGCAAAAAAATTTGATCAACAACGGTCCATTAGTTCCGGAGCATCATTTGAAATTTGTTTTCCATTGAACCAAATCAATCAGTGTTGAATAATGGGTCTACCTAATTTACTGACCAGAGAAAAAACGTACTACCGGACAAACTACTGATGCGACCGAGCTGGAATTTGTCAGGGATGCAAATTTTGATTGGTAGCACCGATCCTCTAATGAAATTTTCAAATCGGACTACTGCGGGCGGAGATCTCGAAAAATGATCACCACCGGGGGCAGAAAAAACGTACTACCGGACTAACTACTGATGCGACCGAGCTGAAATTTGGCAGGGGAGCTTATTTTAGTTGGTAGCACCGATCCTCGAAGGAAATTTTCAAATCGGACTACCGAGGGCGGAGATAGTTGGGTTTGAAAATTTCCTTCGAGGATCGGTGCTATCAATCAAAATATGCATCTCTGCCAAATTTCAGCTCGGTCGCATCAGTAGTTTGTCCGGTAGTACGTTTTTTCTCTGGTCAGTTAATAAGAAACGTCCCCTAAAATAGTCTAGGTAAAACCTTTCGTAAAATGGTCTAAGAACGGTCCTAAAATGGGTCTACAAACAGTTCTAAAATGGTCTCAAAAGTCAAAAACGACCCTCAATAATTGGTCTCTTAAAATGTTCTAAAAATGGTCTCAAATAAAAATTTGTCTTTCTAAAATGGTCTAAAACCAATCAAAATGAAGATTCGGGGGATATTGCCTTATATGGTCAAGAAAGAAATTCAATTGTTGGAAAAATTATTTTAATGAAATTTACTATAACATTACGTGATTTAACTTTATTTCTTCTAGGAAACAGTCCTAAAATGTTCTAAAACAGCCCCAAATTAATGGTCTTAAAGCAGTCCTAAAATGGCCTAAAAGGTGTCCAAAAATGATCGTAAACTTGAAATTCAGTTCCATGTGCATGTGGACCAACCGACATGGAATTTTCGTGGATCTTTCATTTCATTCTCACTGTGCTGATCTAAATGGTCCAAAAAAAGTTCTGAAACTGCCGAAAACGGTTGATAAACTGTCTAAAATGTTCCAAATGAGGTCTGAAGCGGTCTTAAAATATTCTAATCAGATAGAAGGCAATGAACAGGCTGATCGGGTGGCTAAGATCGCTGCAACTGAAGGACTGAAAATCCGGGAAACGTCTTATTTAGACACTTACAACTTTATTAAAACACGTTTTGCTAGAAATGGTAGGAATGACGAATGGCACTTGACGTCAAATTCAAATAAAGTCCCCCAGCTCCCTTCTGGAAGAAGACATGAGGTAGGTGGTTGTCCGCCTCCGAATAGGGCACACCAGGCTCACCCACGGCCATCTCATGGCACATCAACCTTCCCCTATCTGCGATAAATGTAATGTAGTTGACGGTAAAGCAATCGCTAGTAGAGTGTGCATACTCTACAGTGGCCAGAGCTGCCCTTTGTATGTCAAACGACCTCGGCCAGCTACTTAACCAAGAACAAGAAATAAACAGTCATTCAATTCTTGGAGAACGGCGGGCTGATCGGGGAAATATAGGTGCAGTAGGCACCAATTTCTGTTCCCAAAATCCATAAACCCCAAAACACACTGACTAATATAAACCCTGGAGGTTGGGGGCAGTATAAAACAAAAAAAAAAAGGTCCTAATATGGTTTTAAAGGTCTAGGACGGTCCATAAACCTTCCTTTAACTATTCAAATTATGTACGTTCTATCTAAAATGGGCCAAAAACAGATCTAAAAATTCAGTTCTCTGTGGACCAATCGACTTTAAATTTTTGGGGCTCTTTCCATATCGTATTTCATACTTTTCAGAGTGAAGGTGACTAATAATCATCCAAAAGTAAATGAACATTTCCGTTTATTTCATAATATCAATAATTAATTCTATTATTTACAATTCATAAGTAAAAACCTTAAATAAGTAGGTCAAATCAAACTTAAACATATAATTACTTCATGTAAAAAGGTTGATGTGAATATCAAATATTCAAAAGAGGAAATCGAAATCAAAAGGGCAAAACTTAAGTCGGCCCAACTAAATCACAATCTTGACAAAAGAAAACAGTATCATCAAAATTCAATCCTTTGTTTACTGAATAAACAAATAAAATAAATTCACTTACTTCTAAAATCCTCATATCTAATGAATACCTAATAAAAACAATTTTATCACTTTATTTACAAAAAAATAAATTAATTTAAATAAAAAGTGTTCAGATCATCCCTCGTTTTTTCTTAAACGCTTCAAGGTTGAGTGATCTCTTAGGCCCGGTGTCTTTCACAACAATTGTTGATTTTGGTGCCATACTTACAGTGTTATCTATTAACAAGAAAAAGTTTAAAAAAATAAAATTTAAAATAAAAAAAGACTAAATTTACTTGTCACTTCGACATCCAAATCGATATCAAAATCGTGGGCAGAAAATAAATCGTCAGTCTTCGCATTGAGAGGATTGTCCTTATTAAGTTCGGCCGGCTTGTCTTTACCTTGGGCTGCTAATTCTTTTTGCCCATTCGTTGCAATCTGGAAAAGTAAATAAGCAAAATAAACCATAGAAAGGCCCAAAACTTCTTGCTAACAACTAACAGGCCGTAAAAAATCCAAGAAAACTTAACTTTTAACTTCAAAATACTTACAGGCTCAGGAATAACTTCAGGTTCTTCTTTTGCAAACGTCATTCTAGGTTTTGTGCTTCTCCTGGTGAAAGGGTCGTCGATTTTTTTCCCTTTGTTCGCCTTAAGTTCTTCCTAAAATTTAATCGTAAACCAAAAAAATTCAAGACAAAAAACGTACTAAAATAGCTTTCTCGGCTTCTTCGACATTCTTCCTCCGGTTCCTGTTATTGATATAACTAATGCTCGATATCGTCGAAGTACGTTTTTTATCTAATTCGTTGGCCCTTTCTTCTAACTGCGATATCTGCGCATTTATTTTTCGAACTTCGTCATCCTCATTTCTAAAATGAGGTTAAAAACACCTTGTTTGGGTGAAAATGGAGCCATACCTTTGCTGGGCCATATCTCTCTGCTTTATCAATTCTGTCTTCTTCATGGCGTAATTATGCGGATTAGTCTTATACCTCTCCTTTTCTTTTATTATCTACAATTTAATGCATAAAAAAAAGTAAAAACTATAATTTAAAACCTTTTCAATATCTTCTTCTTTGAATTCATAAATTAAAGCCTCTTTGATGTCTCTAACTTTGTTTTGTATATGATCTACTGTCGGAAGAGTTACATTTTGTTTATCACAGGTGTCCTTCCACTTAAGAAATTCTGGCTCCGTAAATTCTTGATTCGATATAAATTCAAGCCTAAAAACTCTTTCTTGTGTTCCATGTCTGAAAATTAATAGTCTGGTAATAGTCCAGTCAATCTAAGCCTGGGGGTAAAAAAAAAAAGAAAAGGTATTTTGTTTATCTACGGAAATTTGTAGGGGTAGGTCCCCTGATTAACCTCAAAAAAGTCCCCTACCGAAACCCGTAGGGAAAAGTGTCTTTTTAAGGTGATTTTTTTCGTTTTTTCTGCAATATCTCAAAAACCGTAAATAGTAGGCAAAATAATTTTTAGTACAAAATTAAAGATAATTAAATTTGCTACAATTTTGAGCTAATATGATTTTTTCGTAGTACCAAACGTTTCTGAGCTACGAGGTCGCAAAAAAACCGGGTTTTCTATTTTGACCTCTAAATGACAGAAGACGTCATTTAATCAAAAAAGTGTACTTAATAAAAGTTGTAGAGAATTTAATTACCTTTAAAAAACGACTCTCAAAAAACAATTAACGATCAATAGGCAGGGTTGGGGGAAAATTTCAAAAAAAATTTCATTCAAAAATTGAAATTTCAAAAAATTTTATAAAAACAAAATTAAAGCCTATAAAATTTGCTGCAAATTTGAATTAATAAGATTTTTTATAAGACCAACCATTCCTGAGCTACAAGGCGACAAAAAAGCGGGATTTTCGAGTTTTTCCTATGAAAAAGTCAGATTTTAGAAAAGTTGGAAAAAATCAATGAAGGGGATATCCTATCAAAAAAGCATACTAAGTAAACGTTGTAGAGAATTCGATTTCCGTTTAAAATCAACTATTGAGAAGCAATTAACGATCAACATGTAGGGGTGGGGGTAAATTTAAAAAACACAATTTTAACCCCAGAAGTACCTGTTGCCTCGTAGCTCAGATTACGTTTGGTCCTACAAAAAATCTTACTAGGTCAAATTTGTAGCAAATTTAATACTCTTTAATTTTGTTTTAATACAATTTTCTGAAATTTCAATTGGATAGGGCCACCGGGAGATCGGGAAATTCCCGAAGGGCCTTTTCAACCAGATTTCACTCCTTTATGACAAAATAGGGCTCTTTTTAGCTAAATTTTTGATCCTTATAAATTGAAAAAATCGGTCAAAAATTGTGGAAGTTACAAGCATTTAAAGGTTTTCATGAAAGAGTGCCTCATTGAATGTGTTTTAAGTCAAAATTTAGCTTTGCTGATAAACAATTACCTTAGCCTTAGACCTTTATTAGTCCTAGTATTGCCGAGTTGGTAAATTTTTGAAGTTTCGACAACATCGCTCACTTCAGCGACTCGATAAACAGGTTTCCCGTTGTGATTTCCAATTCCTATTCTGACGAAACAACCATGAACCACTCTCGGAAAAAATGGCAAATGAACGAACCTAAAATTTCAGAATAAATAAGAAAAAATAAAATAAAAAACTTACTTTTCCATTTTATGGCGAGAAAGTCTGATTTTGTTCAGCTCCTCATTTGTGGAGATAAATTGAACTTTTTTGGCTTTACTGCTATCCTCAGATCTGATAAAGATGAAGGATTGAATGGATAGATAGTTTATTTTAAAATACCTTGAATCGGAGTCTGAATCTGAGGAACTGCTACTGGATCTGGATGAATCTTGTTTGATGCTGTCTCTTCTTTTGTTGTTTGGTGCAGAATCGCTGTCCGATCCGCTATCGTCGCTGTAGATGTCGCTCGCCTTCAATTTCGTTTTCGTCGCGTTTCCTCCATCGTCGTCAAAGTCGCTGTCTAACCTCCGTTTGCTTTCCTCTTCTTCCCTTCGCTTTTCATCAGCCGCCTTTTGCATTTTTTCTTTTTCCTCTAAAGAATAAAATAAGTTTAAGTCCACGCTTAAGAATTATTGATACCTCTTTCTCTTTTCTCTTCTCTTCTGGCCTTGAGAAGATTCATGGCATGTGCCTTTTTGTCCATTTTCCCTCGATTTTCTTCAACCATCTTTTTCCGCTCCTTACTCCTTTCCTTCACGTCTATTTTGTTATCTGAATGCACTTTTTTGACGCTACTTCCTTTCTTCTTTTTCTTCATCTCTTGTTTTTTCGCTAACCTCAGTTTTTTCTCAATTTCAAACCTGAAAAGTAAAAGTTAATTAAACATAAAAAGAGAATGATGGAGACCTTTTTTTGATTTTTTCTTGATCAAAATCCATTTTTAACTGAACCCAAAATTAAAAGTAAAACATTATCGATAGAAAGTCCAATGGAATGAATCACGGAATGAATGATTCATGCTTAAGTTTAAAGATTTAAATAAATTGATACCTAGTTTTCATTATTTCTCTTTGTTCGACCCTTTTGAATATTTCTTGTTCTCTTTCTTTTTCCGTCATTTTCGCCAATCTCGCTCTGTCTTCCTCGTCTCCCATGAGGTTCTCGTCGTATCCGTCGTTGAATTCATCCTCGCTCGAATCGGTCGAATCATCGTCGCCCGAATTTTCCGAAGGGGAAACCTCGCCTGAAGCAGAAATTAACATTTAATGAAGCCGAATTTTCGTCAAAAAACCTCTAAATCAACATCTAAAAAGCCAAATTTTCGTCAAAAACCTCAAAATCGACATTTGAAAAGCCTAACTTTCGTCAAAAACCTCAAAATCAACATTTGTAAAGCCTAATTTAGGTTAAAAAAAACCTCGAAATCGACATTTAAAAAGCCAAATTTTCGTGAAAAACTTTAAAATCAACATTTGTAAACTAAAGCCCAATTTTGGTCAAAAACCTCAAAATCAACAATTATGAAGCCTAGTTTTTGTCCAAAAACCTCAAAATCAACATTTAAAAAGCCAAGTTTTTGTGAAAAACCTCAAAATCAACATTTGTAAAGCCTCATTTTCGTCAAAAAACCTCAAAATCAACATTTATAAAGCCAAATTTTCGTGAAAAACCTCAAACTCAACATGGGTAAAGCCCAATTTTGGTCAAAAAAGCTCGAAATCAACATTTATGATGCCTACTTTTCGTCCAAAAACCACAAAATCAACATTTATAAAGCCAAATTTTCGTCAAAAATCTCATAATCAACATTAATAAAATGTCTAATTTTCGTCAAAAACCTCAAAATCAACTTTAAATTGACAATTTTTCGTCAAAAAACTCCAAATCATGGTTATAAGAGCCAACTTTTTTTGACAAAAAATCTCAAAATCAACGTTTTAAGTGCAATTTCTTTTGTAAAAACCTCAAAATCAACATTCAAAACCCAAATTTCGTTCAAAAACCTCAAAGTTGACATTCAGAACATTTGGGGAGGGGGAGCAAGGGTTTTCATTTGTTTAAAAGGGGGCGCACTGTGAAAAAGTTTGGGAACCTCTGGGATTGATGATGAAAAATTGATAAATACGAAAAGATATGTAGAATGATAAGTAGAATAACTTCAATAACACTGGTCTGTAGAATCTCTCTCTCTATAGTCTTTAAAGGGCCTTTGGGATGGATAAGCCTGACATTAAGTACAAGATTATCTAATATTATTTGAAAAAAATAAATAAATAGAGCAAACAGGAAAAGATCTTGCTTAAATTTTCCAATAATTAATTTTCCAAGGATTTTGAAAACGTTAGATAGGATATCGATGGTTGTGATTGTGGAGAAAGAGGTGTAATAAACTGTAGCGCCAGCTGAATAAAAACATCAGTCGAAATAAAATCAAATAACAAATCGACACGTTTATAATTAGAGAACTCAAACTCTAAAATAAACCATCAACTTCAGTAGGGCAATCCACACCAAGAATTCAGCATAAGGCAGTGATGAGGGAAACTAGCCAGTGACTATTCAAGAAATCCTGAGCATAAAATGAAATCACCGATAGGTCACCGGATGGCCAAAAAATAAATCAAGACATGCCTGTGTTGCTGAAAAGGTCATCAATCCACACATATGTGACAATATAGAGGAATAATAGTAGCTCAGGATGTTGGCTAACCTTCTTCTGGCTCGGAATGTTTGTTGTTCTTCGCTGGACTTTCATCATCGCTGCTGTCCGACCCTGAAGATTTGGACACCGATTTCTTGCTGTGTTTCTTCGATTTTTTCTTTTTCTTCGACTTCCCTTTCGAATCCCACTCCGCATCAGAGCCAGAACTGTCCGAATCCGAATACGCATTTGAAGGCTTTTTTGACTGAACCTCGCTTTCTTCTTTGGTCGATTTCTTCTTCTTAGCCAATGATAAGAGCTCCTAAACATAAACAAAGAGTTCATAAAACTTATCTAACAACTCAATATCAAAAAATACGATTTAATTTTCTTAATTAACTCTTTAAAATCGTGATTGAACTTACGTTGTCCAAGTCAGAAGCACTGCTATCACTCGATGAGTCTGAATCGAGTAAAACTTGTACTTTTCGTTTCACCATTTTGAAAATATACAAAATTTAATTCTTATATGTTAAATACAAAGAGGATTTGATGAAGGAAATACTTAAAATTAATAATAATAAGGACCGCGGCCACGATTTTTGCTTGTTTGGTTTCTTTTTCTGAGTAATTCTATCACGGCCACCAGAATGGTCAACAAAAAAACCCGGGGCGCTGCATTAGCGCCATCTAAGCTTTACCGCTTCTTTTTAAATGGTGCAAGTGTGCAAACCTAAGCTTTAGATTGGGCACTTTTTAGCTTGTTTTTTGATGATTTTTGAGTACTAGCTTTGAGTATATAAATTACTTTATATAAATTACTTGGTAAAGGTCGAGTACTTGCTACTTGGACCACGAACCAGTTACTTTGAAACAGCTGATCCGGATCACCTTAAATATTACGTTATTTTGAACTGTTCTTTTTACGAAAAACTTCCCATATCTTTCACTGAAATCAATGACGACTGCCGTTTTTAAAATTTAATCTTTTTTTAGCGGATTTTTTTAAAATTTTGATTGATTTACGATATTAAGGATTGATGATGTGACCATTGATGTTTAAAGAGCTTACCTCGGTGAAAATGAGATGAGAATGGATATAAGATGAAGAAGGAATTTCATAAATAAAGTGTTAGATAACCCTGGAGTTAATTTTTTTCCTCTCGCGAGCACAGCCCTAAATTTTAAGAAAGTTAACTTTTACTAATTACTCCTGTATTCGCGAGAAAAAAAAATTAACTCGAGGGTTATCCAACGCCTCGTTCATAGGTCTCGTGAAATATCAAATTTCATCTTTGTTAAAAATCATAGTACAAACAACAATCAACAATAATACAAACGATTTTATCAAAATTTTAAATTGGAAAAGGTAGATTTTCAGAACAGTAAACAAGTTAAAAATAAATAATGTAACCTTAATTGTAACCTCATGCAAGTTTATTAGGAAATGGGCACCTTGGCCGGCGACATAATCGTTGACTGCAACGAGACGACTTGCCCCGGCTGGATGATCGGACTCGTCCAAAGGACTGGTGATAAGGGCACGATCAACTACATCGAACCAGTATCCTAGTTCCGCCTTTGTTCTTGATTCCCCGGATGGGTGTAGTGTTGTAAAATCAGCTGATGTTCATAAAATAAAAGAGTTGAGCTTTTCCTTCTGGTTTACCATCTGCTGCATCTCTTTGTTTTTCTCAGCGATCTTCTCTCGGTGAGCTTTGACTTTCGCTTTGATCTCTTTAACTGAATCTTGGGTCTTGGTAAGGTCGCCGGAGAAATTTTCTATGTCTTTAGTCGTTTCTTCAATCGTCTCTTGAGATTTACAAATGAGTTCTTTGCAATTTTGAACGGCCTTTTCTAATTCAGCGATTTCAAGTTTTAATGTTTCAAACTCTTGTTCTCTAAGTTTCCATTTTTTCCGACTTTCTTCGGCTTTCTTTTTGATTCTCTTTAACTCGTTTTCAGCATTTTTGATCTCACGTTCTTTGATCGAGCCAAGGTTTTTGAGGTTATTCTCGAGTTCAGCTATTTTGGCTGTTTTCACTTTTAGTTCTTGTTTGCACTGTTGGATTCTTTCCTCTCTAAATAAAAGAGTTGAGCTTTGGAGCTCGGTGTGTAAACACGGTTTTCATTTCAATATCTTTGTAAATTCTACATGATTCTACCATTCAGAAATGGTGACATTTGTTACTTGTTGGGGAAATAAAATCTTATCTTATCTATTAAAGTCCAAACTCCTACCCAAACTCCTCATGGAAAAGTTCTACCGAACCCCTCATCCTTGCTTATGGAATTTTTCGTCTTTGCCGCTCTATCTGAGAAGGGCCAATGAAATCCGTCGTTATACCTCCTTGGTTTTGTTTATCCTCCCGATTGGGCAGTTCCCGGCAGAAACCTTTTGAGTTTCGTGACCGAAAAACTGAAAAAGCAAACTTCCAACGCATCAATTGAACAAAAATTAATTTTTACTTTGTTTCATCGATGGTTTACGACCCGATAAGTCATCATAATTGATCAAATATGATTATCAAACGATTTGAGTAAGTTTTCGGCTTTCATTGATTATTCGTCGTCAATAAAATACATGTTAATAAATCGTGTTTTAGGTGTTTTGTATTATTAGCTTTGTTGGCTATACATCAAACGTTTTCTGTGGACAGAAACAATTTTAAGACTTGTGAGCAAAGCAGTTTTTGCAGGTAGAACGATTCCTGTTCTTTTCTTGCGTGATTCTCAACTTTGATGTTTTCTAGACGATGTCGTCACGTTGAAAAAGGGAGATCTCCTTATGAGTTGGATCTTAGTACTCTTTCGTCGTCAAATGCTGGTCTTCATGTCCATCTCATAAACACCGAGAATTCCGTCAGATTCGTTCTGAAGGTGACTCCTTTGGCTGATAGTACAGTCCGAGTTCAAGTAGAAGAAGAGTCTCCATTGAGGCCTCGTTTCGTGCCTCCTTTGGTGCTTGCCCAAGAGCCAGTCACTAGCAGGTTTGTTTAGACATCAATCTTTCTTCACATAGCTCCAACATACAGGTGTGGAGGTGCTTTTTCATCATTTTGGGCCTGCCAGGGAAGTTTCAGATCATCCGACATTTTGAGACACATCTAGACAGTTTGCCTTGCTGTTAATTCATCTCCCAGCCACTGAATAGAATTAAACAGTTCTGCAGTCACTTCTTCAGCCATCATCAAACTTAACTTAGAAAAATCTTCCTGGCTGGTCTAGAATGTTGAAAAAGCACCCAAATGATGTGCTCACCATTCAGCCAGTAGGGGTTAAGATGTGGTCATGCAGAAATTCATAGCAGCGTTCCAAAGACGTCTTCCTAATCATTGCTTTTTAATACCAAGTTTTGCCATGATGAGGCCTGAATATTCCTTTGCATTTAAACTTGATTTTTTTTTGTTTTAGCTGGGAAGTTAAATCAAAATCTGAAAACAGTGTGACAGTTTCTTTCAATTCATATGACATCATATTAGATGCAGTGCCTTTTAAAATAACTGTATTAAAAGGTTCCAATGAGATCGCATCAATTAATTCAAGAGGCTTATTCAGATTTGAACATACGAGGCCTAAACCGTAAGTTTGATCTTGAGGTACGTTTTTATGATGAAAGCTTTTAGGGAAGAGAGGGATGAAGGAGAAGATGCAGGAGCCTGGGAAGAGAACTTCAAGTCGCACCATGACAGCAAACCATTCGGACCTACTGCAGTAGCCATGGATGTCACTTTCAAAGGAGCGAAATTCGCTTATGGAATCCCCGAGCATTCCGATTCTCTCGCTCTCAAGTCTACATCGTATGCGGAATAAATTCCTTTTGTCTTTTTCTAACGATTTTTTCAGAAAAGGCGATCCATACAGGCTCTACAATTTGGACGTTTTTGAATATGAAATTGATAACCCTATGGCTCTTTATGCCGCAATTCCTTTTATGGTCGCTCATAGTGAAGAGCACACTTTAGGCCTCTTTTGGCTCAACCCGTCTGAAACTTGGATTGATGTGGAAACCAACAGCGATGTCGTTTCATCAATTGTTAATTTCGTCGGCGGCCAGCAACCCAAGATTGAAACCCATTTTATGTCAGAAAGTGGAAACATTGATGTTTATTTAACTCTCGGCCCAAAACCAAAAGATGTCATGAGGCAATACAGCGCACTTACAGGAACTGCTCCTATACCACCTGTACGTCCAACTTATTTCAATTTCATTTCTTAACTTCATTTTTTAGTATTTCTCTTTGGGCTATCATCAATGTCGTTGGAATTACAATGATCAAGATGACGTAGATGCAGTCAATAGAGGTTTTGACGAGCATGATATGCCAATGGATGCTTTATGGTTGGACATTGAACACACTGACAATAAGAAGTATTTTACATGGGATTCATTCAAATTTCCCAACCCTGTTGAAATGCAGCAAAATTTGACCGCAAGAGGGCGAAAGTTGGTTGCAATCAGCGACCCTCATATAAAACGCGACGAAAGTTATTTCCTTCATAATGATGCGACCAGCAATGGCTACTATGTTAAGAATGTGGACGGATCTGACTACGAAGGTATTTGAAAAACATTTTTATGCAAAATCTAAATTGTTTTAAGGTTGGTGCTGGCCGGGATCGTCTTCATATCTGGATTTTTTGAATCCTGTCGTCCGAGATTATTATGCTTCTCGATACAATCTTAAGAATTACGCCGGTTCTACTGAAAATCTTCATATTTGGAATGATATGAATGAACCTTCTGTTTTCAACGGGCCTGAAGTTACGATGCCTAAAGATAAAGTTCATCATGGAGGATGGGAACATCGTGAAATTCATAATATTTATGGCCTACTTCATGTAATGTGGCTTATAGTTTTTTGTTTTTTTATTTTTAAATTATAGGTTTCAAGTGCCTATGAAGGAATGCTGCATAGAAGTGATATTGCCAGTTTGGAGGAGACCCAAAGGCCTTTTATTTTGACGCGATCAGCATTTGCTGGATCTCAGCGTTACTGCGCCATCTGGACTGGCGACAATGCAGCAGATTGGACACATTTAAGAGCTTCACTTCCGATGTGTCTTTCCCTTGGAGTTGCAGGAATGACATTCTGCGGAGCGGATGTCGGCGGTTTTTTCCACAATCCTGACCGTGAGCTGTTTGCCCGGTGGTACCAGGTTGGTGCCTTTTTGCCCTTTTTCCGTGGACACGCTCATATTGATACAAAACGACGAGAACCTTGGGTTTATGACGAAGAGATAACTTCGATCGTACGAGATGCTCTGAGGACAAGATACACCTTCCTTCCTCTTTGGTATACTCTATTTTATCAGCACAATGTTACTGGATTGCCAGTCATCAGGCCTTTATGGCTCGAATACCCCGAAGATCAACAAACCTTCAACTTAGATGATCAATTTCTCGTTGGTAAGTACTTTTACCATTCCATTCAATCCCCCACCCCTGCCTATTGATTGTTAAATGCTTTTTGAGAGTTTTTTTAAAAGGTAACCAAATTCTCTGCAATTTTCCTCGTAGCTCAAATACGTTTGGTCCTACAAAAAATCCATTTAGTTCAAAATTGTAGCAAATTGAATAAGCTTTAATTTTGTGCTTAAAATGTTTTCGCCTACGACCTACGGTTTTTGAGATATTAGCGAAAAACCGAATAAATTCGCCTTTAAACCGCTCTGGGTTTCAGTTTGGGACTTCTTTTTGGTTAATCAGGAAACCAACCCCTACTCATTCCCGCAAAGAAACTAAATACCTTATTTTTTCATTTATTTGCCCTTTTCGGGCATAGAGTGACTGGAATACCAAGTTTAATCCTTTTTAGGTGATTCGCTCCTTGTGAGACCATCAATGGCTCCTGGTGAAAGCCTTGATTCCTACTTTTTTCCTTGTAGCTCAGATACCTTTGGTCCTACAAAAAATCCATTTAGTTCAAAATTGTAGCAAATTAAATAAGCTTTAATTTTGTGCTTAAAATTTTTCCACCTACGACCTACGGTTTTTGAGATATTGGCGAAAAACCGATAAAATTCGCCTTTAAACCGCTCTGGGTTTCAGTTTGGGACTTCTTTTTGGTTAATCAGGGGACCAACCCTTACGCATTCCCGCAGAGAAACAACAAACCTTATTTTTTCTATTTATTTGCCCTTTTCGGGCACAGATTGACCGCAATACCAAGTTTAATCCTTTTTAGGTGATTCGCTCCTTGTGAGACCATCAATGGCTCCTGGTGAAAGCCAAGTTCAGATTTATTTCCCAGGCCAAAATACAGTCTGGTATGACATCGACAATCATGAACAATTCACTCCTGGAACAACCAACGTGCCTGTTCCTTTTACAAAGGTAAATATTCATTTTTCTAAATATAAACTTAAAAAATTCGTTTAGATCCCTGTCTACTACCGAGGTGGTGCCATCATTCCAAGAAAACTACGAGTCAGGAGATCATCACAAGTTATGCATAGCGATCCATACACTTTAATAGTCGCCCTAGACAATAAAGTCAGTATACACAATAAAATGGAAGAAACTAACAACTTTTTTAGGGAAAAGCTTCCGGTCATTTGTACATCGACGACGGCTCCACTCACAGACATCATTATCGAAAAGATAGTTCTGTTTTCATCAAATATGAATTTTCAGATAACAAACTTACATCACAGTAAGACTAAATTGAACAAATATTTATTATAATTGGCAAAATTAACAGGTTAGTTGGTGAAAATCGATTCAGCACTCCATGCTGGGTCGAGCGAATTATGGTCCTTGGCCTTTCTCCCAACACTTACAAAGTCACCGCATTTTATGGTTCGTTTTATTTTAAATATCACTATAAATTAATGAATTCTTATTTTTAGACAACAAAGAAGTGAAATTGGAAACCTTATTTGACTACGGGAAACGTGGTTTGGTCATAAGGAAGCCTAAGTTGCCCATAGGAAAAGAATGGCACCTTAAAATTCATTAGAGAAATTTAAAAAAAAAGATGATTATGTAGGTTCAGGATTTTGTTCCCCTTAAGACTTACAAAATGTGATGTTTAAATTAAGGAGCTAAGTCTGTCTTTTTGTTTTAAGTATGAATAAAATTAATGTAAATACACCAGGCTTACTAAAAAATAAATAAAAATCACCTAAGTTTCTTTGTCTGTATATTTTGTGGTTAATTTTTTTAAGAATAAATTTTGTTTGTTGACAAATAGGTTCCTATTTGAAGAGTTTTTTTTTTCTCAACAATTTCCTTTGGTCCTTTTTACCAACGGCTATTTTTAGTCTAAAATGCCCAGTTTACGTCTTAAGACTAAAAAACACCAAACTGCTTGATAAAACTCCAATTTCGCCAATTTTCTGTCTTTACCTAGGTTGAGAAATCAATTTTTGGGCCTGGGAGAATCCATGATGAGGACCTCAATATTTTAAGTGCTGCTAGCTAAAAAGGGCACAAAAAGGATCAAAAATCAAACTAAAAAGGGCCCTTTTCGATGTAAAAGAACACTTTCTAGTTACAAGGGCCCCTAGTGCCCAAAAAAGGGTCATAAATCAAGCTAAAAGCAAAGAAACAAGATGTAGTTAAGATGGCCCCCAGTGTCCAAAAAAGGATTTCATGTAAGGAATTTTTTAAATAAAACATAAAGGGAATGATATTTATTAAATTTAAAAAATCTAATATTCAGTATAAAAATATTTTCTCATAGACATTTCGTTTTATGCTCTTCTAAGCAAAATAGGGAAATTCTTGGACACGTGGTGATCATTTTCAAAAACTATAATAAGATTCACCTCAAATTCTGAAAAAGAAAAAAAAAATTAAATTTCAAATTCGATTGAAAAACGTCATTTGCTTACCAACTTTGAAGTTAATCGTGGTTAAAGTCGGGCAAGTAAAGAGCCTCGGGAAAATCATATAAATTGGAATTTCAATACCACAAACAACATTTCCTTCTCCTATTTGAATATTCTGAATTTCAGTGACTGAAAACAAAATTAGCCATTTTGAAAACTTAAACAAAGGTTACCATCTTTTGCATAACCTTCAGCACATCCGCATGTTTCAACACGCACAAGTTGAAGTTCAATCGATTTTATAGGGATTTCGCTATGCTTTATAATAACCTGAAATAATATGTTAGAATGTTTCGAAATTAAAATGACCTTACATGACCGGTAAAAGGGTTGTTAATACAACAAACAAATGAATCAATCTTTCCTGAAACCAAAAAACCAGGAATCGTCCCAAGATCTACACTCGAGTCCAACGTTTTTGGCGTCATTTCAAAAGGTAATGGTTCAACTGATGCTTTTTCACATTTTTTAGGCTGAAAAATTCATTATACAATAAAAAAAATAAATCACCACATACGTCATATTCAACAATGAATTCTGCAACTTTAATAATCCCTTTGGCCAAAAATCCTCTTTTCAGCTCGCATTTTAAAGTATACTGGATATTAATGAAGACTCCGTGGTAGGTCTCGTAGAGAATTTTGCTCCCTTTTGGCATTAGAGGGACTTCAAATGGTATCCCTGTTTGTCCTGGAGGCATTTTGGCTGGGCCGGAAATTTCAGCGGTAGCGAAGCAAAGTTGTACTGGCTGGAAATATGATTAGAAGCCATGGAAACAAATGGGAAATACCTTGACTGAGTTGTAAAATGCTTCAAATATTCCGACATTTTTAGGGCTGAGCTGTAAGCTAACAAGCCCTTCCATGGTCAAAGTAATCCCTTCATGTTTTAAGTCGACAGGTGAATCGACAAGTATTAACCCAGTGATGGTATCCTGAAAATTGAACAATACAATCAGAATACCACAGGCCAAAATTTGTTGCAGAAGATGTCCTCTAGCATCAGGGGCGGACTGGCCCGGGGGGGGGAGCTCAAGATATCTTTTTGTGTGCAAATATCCCCAAAAATTCGTGAAAAACCTCAAAATCAACATTTGTAAAGCCTAATTTTCGTAAAAAAACCTCAAAATTAACATGTTGGTCTGATTTTCTTAAAAAACCTCAAAATCGACATTTAAAAGCCAAATTTTCTTCAAAAACCTCTAAATCAACATTTGTAAAGCCCAATTTTGGTTTTAAAAAACCTCGAAATCAGCACTAATGAAGCCTAATTTTCGTCCAAAAACCTCGAAATCAACATTTAAAAAGCCAAATTTTCGTGAAAAACCTCAAAATCAACATTTATGATGCCTAATTTTGGTATAAAAAAAAAAAAAAAAACCTCGAAATCAATATTTATGAAGCCTAATTTTCGTCCAAAAACCTCAAAATCAACATTTAAAAAGCCAAATTTTCGTCAAAAACCTCAAAATCAACATTTATAAAGCCCAATTTTGGTCAAAAACCTCCAAATCAACATTTATAACGCCAAATTTTCGTCAAAAACCTCAAAATCAACATTAAATTGACAATTTTTTGTCAAAAACCTCCAAATCATGGTTATATGAGCAAAAAAGAAAATAAGAGCAAAATCAACTTTTGTCAAAAATTTGGAGTTTGGGAACTCCTCTGTTTTTGCTGAAATATTTTTCTTAAAGCCAATTTTCTGCCTGGGCGCCCCTTAACTGAAAACCCACCTACACCCTAAGGTCCCAGTCCGCCCCTGTCTAGGATTAACTCCATGGCTTACTAATTTCAATGCGTAAAGCTCCCACAATTTTCCATCGATTTTATTGATATTTGCACCATTAGAAAGCTCTTGAAAATAGCTTTCTAATGGTATAAATATCAAAAATTTCGGTCAAAAATTGTGGGAGTAACGGGCATTTATGTATTGTAAGTTTTCTGATGTCCTTTTTTTTTGTACCCTGGATGAAAACACATGAAAATGGATTTAAGGTCAGCTTGAAAGGAATAGGATAAAGAAAATATGTTCTAATTGAATCTTTATTTCACAAAATATTTGTTAAAAATCATTCTAAAGCTTTATTTTTCATTTCTTTAAGCCTATTCCTTATGCTGACGTAATATTTCATTCTTTGTAATTCTGATTTGGCGGTCGTGAAATCTTGAGCTGAAAACGCAGTCGATATGCTTTTTCTGATTTCTTCGATTTGAATGTTGTTCTCTTCTTCGAATTTGTCGATTTCTTGAGTTCCGATGAGACATTCGAGTTCTTCATTCCGTTCCATGACTTCCATCAAAAAGGCTTTGTCGAGACCGATGTCTTCTTTGGGCGTGAAACGTTTGAGTTTTAGAATGTACATTCCTCTTTCGTAGGGGTCCATGAGAGTGAAATAAGCTTTGTTGATGATTGAGGATGCGTTTTCGGAAAGCTGCATCTCTTTGTCGCTCCCGAGAGTGAATTTGTCCGGGTGGAATTCTGACTGAAGTCGCTTATAGACTTTCTTCAGCTCGCTCTCATCTAAATCGTAAGCGACACTCTGGCCGAGTATTTCGAACAAATTCGAATTCTTGGCGTCTTGAATTTTCTGACAATTCTGACATTTCAAGGTGAAACGATCGCTTCCGAACTCGCAGTTCCAGCATCGGTAGCTGCTGAATTTCTTCTCACGGATCGGATTCGGAGGGTTTCTCTTCAAGACGTTGACCTTCGTTTGGTAAATGTTTTGACTCGTCGGCTTCACATTTCGGAAATTCAAAAGAGCAGAGGCTCCTTGGAATCTTCTCAAATATTTCAACATTCTTTCTATTCAAAATATACTTACACCTTGACTGTATATTTTATTCGCTCTTTTCACACGTATATCGATGTTAACTGACATAATTTAAATTTCTAAAAAAGAACTAATTTAAAACTTTAAGTCCATTTTTGTTGTTGTGAATCGTGATAAGGAGTTTGATATTTGATAAGATTGGTGTTCAAGAGTGGCGCTTGAAGCGGCCGTGGTCAGGTACTAGAAATTTGAAATGAAACTACAAGATGGTTTTTAATCACGTGATTAATCAATTTTTGTAAAAACTGAAGTTTAAATAGATGAACAGAAACAACTCGGTCCAATTGGGTGTTGCCTATAGCTTTCACAGATCGAAATCCATGGTGGATACTTCCTCGATGCATCCAGGGGCGGACTGGGACCTTAGGGTGTGGGTGGGTTTTCATTTAAGGGGGCGCCCGGATGCATAAATTTTGACAGAAAATTGGCTTTTGCGAAAATATTTTAGGCACAAAACAGAGGTTCCCAAACTTTTTCACAGTGCGCCCCCCTTTTAAACAAATTAAATCTGCAAGTTTTTGAATGTTAACTTTGAGGTTTTTGGATGAAATTTGGGGTTTAAAATGTTGATTTGGAAGTTTTT